>JAHWXV010085805.1:0-19116 GCA_024586415.1 Phrixothrix hirtus
AGCCATCTATTGTTTTCTTAGGAGTTTATATTGAAATAAATAAGTAGATTCCTCCTAATAGCAATGGCACGAATTTTGAAATGCAAACTTTTGAGATTTTTAACCTACTTAGTTAGGTTAAAAGTTCTCTTGGTGAGAAGCCTTAGAATTGTTCGTGATACAATCGGCTTTTCACCCGGTCGAATTAATTTCAATATATATACACATATAAAAAAAACTGAAAGAAGAATACTGTTAAAGATACATTATTTGATTAATAATAAAGTTACCTTAGAGTTTTTAACAAAATGATAGAAAAACTCAGATAGCGTTCTACGTTGACAAGACGCTGTAGAATACGCCCCATGTGTCAAGCGATTAGCAGTTTTACATCCAGACCAATTTGTTTGAAAGCGATTTTAATATTAAATTTTAATATTAAATGGACAAAATGCAATTACACCACGGCAAATTTGAGAATTGCAATATTACGAAATACATAAATATTGAAGGACTTATGATTGTTTCTTTTTAAAATCGATTAAAGACGAGATGGGGGTGAAAAACAGAGCACATGTTTCACCACCTGTCTATCACTTTTATATATATAACGTCTGTTTCAGTTAGTTTTGGTCCTAAATCTTACTTTTAATAAAATTTTCCCTACTTGATGATTTAGTAATTTAGTTACCTTCTGTAAAACCCTACTTAACTAATTTAACCACAAAGATTGTTAAGTGAAACATTGAAAACTTATAAATTAGATTCCTATGTTAACCTATTCTGTTAAAGGCTTAAATTTATTGTTTACGTTCCAAACTTACTAAGGAAAGTGTAACGACGCTTAATTATATGCTACCGTGCTAGGTAACTAGATTAATTTGTCGCATGCAGAATGCTTCATTGTGGGTTAGCCATGTTAGGCTACTTACTACGTACTTCATGACTTATAATATGCCCGACAAATTTTTGTTCCTTTCTTCTTGGTATAATAAAGCCATATACGTGTAAAAATTTTTTGTGTTAATATTGTTGTGAGTCTGAGAGGTCGTGATGGTTTCGGCTTCCTGTACTCGCCAACATGTGCAAATTGTTTTAGGATCTCTACAAACATTTGGAGATCATTCTAAGTTCTTTTACAGAAAGCTAATACCAATCATCGGACAACCTCCCTAGAACTTCACCTGTACCCTCTGTCAACGTACTATTGAACTCAAAGTAAACCTAAAAATTATACATCTTTTTTAACGGTCGACCTGTCAGGTTGTCGTGTGTAATGCCTATAATTATTGTCTACATATAACTATACGTTTAATGTTTTGTTTTTACTACTAAAAGGGACATTTGCTTCTTATTTGATTCAACAGGATTGGTTTATGTTATTGAATAAAATTTCAGTCATTTTTACCTTAATCGGCTCAAAGCAAATTACAATTTAATACTGTACAGAAAACATTTAGTATAATAACATATTAATTAAAATGTCAAATGATTTTTAAAAAATAATTACATATATAGGGTGTTGGGAAAATTAGTATCGCTACGTTAACAGCAGACACATATGTCTTTCAATCTGATCGAATGCAGCAATTCATTAATCTATTTGACTATTATAGCCTCCGTTGGGTTTATAATATTACATTGCAACTATTGAATGTCGCAGATCTAGCGATTGCCTGTAGTAAATATTACGAATGTGTATAAGTAAAAATTTATGACGGATATAATTATTAGTAAAGTATTTTTTGTACTTCCGGAATTAAAACGCCACTTTTAGTCAATTGTTTCGTAATTAAAGCGACGCTTTTAGTCTGAAGCGATTTTGCTTTAGTCTCAAGGGAGATAAAGTATTTTAAATCCCGCATAAACAAAGTAAATCCATGGCATTAAGACAAATTAACCAATGACATTATAAATTGTTGAAAGCGTTACTATAGCGCTTCCCAAACAAAATATAAATAGCGTTTGCCGTGAAGCATATCCTAACAAATCGAATGAACTGTCGATGTCAAAATCATGCAAATCTATTTTCTTCGACCCTTTTATTTTTAAATTTTTAGTAACTGCAAAAAATAGCGTGTATACTTAAGAACTAAAGTACTTTTTGATCCCTCAGAGAATGCTTGTATCCAGGAACAGTAATCAAACAAAGCGCTTTTAATGATTACATTCCTGGACAATTGGCAGCAGTAAACATGATTGAGTGATTGCGTAAATCAGATGCAGCGATTTAAAAAGCGCTTTCTTTTTCCGCTACCTATGTATCGCATTTGCAATTGAGGTTAAGGTTTGCGTAGACAGTAAATTGGGCAACGATTTTAACGTTTTATTAGAATCATGGGGTGTTGTTATGGACAAAAATAGAATAGTAGGGAAACGGGTCCAGTGAATGAACAAATAAGGTTCAAGTAATATGAAAGGAATCATAAACTAACATCATATTGAATATCAAAGTTATAGTGGATATTACAAGAAAGGCAATGTTGTAACTATTTTAAAGAAAACATAATTAATACACTATATCTAAATACAACAGTATAGATTGAGTAAAAGAAACAAAAATATAAAATTCCCAGTTATTGAACAGCGATTTCTAATGTATGAACATACCCAAGACCAATAAATGAACTATCAATAATCTTCAATCTTAAGTTGGTATTTATTGTTTATCTAACGTTATTTAGATACCTATTGTAAAATCAACTAATATTTATGTATGGAATATAAGCCATTCATGGATATTAAAAGAATTTTTGAGCCATAGAAAAATCTTCCTCAAAAATCACTTCAATATTTAGATGTAGAATTTTTAATTATTTGCAAAAACAATTGTAGGGCCGTCCAGGAACAAACAGCGATTACAGGCAGCACACTTTTCTAGCGTAAAGCATGATTACTGCTCCTGTATACATGCAATTATTTCTCTCGCTGTATCTCGAGAAATACACCCTCTCTGGATTAAAAGAGCCACTGGTATTTAATATACTAATATTTTGAGTGCAAACTGTCTTTCAAATTTTCATACTCTACATATTTATTAATTTTATAAGATTTCCTTATTCAAAATTTAAAGGTATTCTATGCGGTCCATTATACAAGGCACAAAATAATGGGTTACAATAATTTCAGACTACTAGTTTGTCTGAAATGGGCGGACAATGGTTCTTGACAAAATTTTCTAGACACCTTAAATATATCCATCCTTTGAATACAAATTATAATAAGAACAAGTACTTCTTGTCAAAATTCGAAAAAAACTATGGTTAGTTTCATTTACATACTCTACAGAATTGTAGTACGTATTCGTAGAAATATTAAAGTTCTATTCGATATTTAAAATAATTGTTTCCATAGTCATAATGTAATAATCAAACAAAATTTACCTAAAGTAAATTGCAGTATACGAAAAGAAACATATTTATATACGCAATTGCAAAAATACAGAAAATGCAGCAATACAGCAGTAACCTTTTATTCCACATAGAAAAACAAAGTAAAAGACTACACAAAGTAATTTGATATAAAACAAATACAACAAGGTTTTTTGTGTTCGCTATTACTTATAATTGAACGTAGGTCACTACAGGTCCGTATTTATGATCGATTTTTACGCGAAAACTTGTAAACATTTTTGATTGAATGTTTTCACTGGTTTGTATTCAGCAGAGTTATATAATGCCCTGTATAAAAGTTGTGTTATTTTTAGAAAACGTATTTTGGTAAAGATTTCAATTATTTTTATTTGGTAAAGACCTTGTTATTTTTGTTATTTATTTAATAAAAATTACCAAGATGTTGAGTAATCACAGCTTACTTCTGTGAAAATAATCGATAAGTAAAAACTTGAAGATATATAGGGTAGACGGTACAGTTATTGGCCTTTGAAGCATTTTGATTGACAAATTTAAGCCTACGAACTGAATATCTAAAGAGCAAAAGTAATTCAGTTTACAAAAATATAAATGAAACTAGTAGTATTTTAATGTTTTTAGATTTATTAAAATTAAACCAATATAAAAAGTAAAAAAGGCGTTTTCAAATAAAAATGCAAGTTATTACAGTCATTGGCCTATATAGCATATATATTGGCTACAGTGAATTACAGTTATTGGCCTGTAATTAGCTACCAAACACTTATGTGGATTTTCTATATATGTACAATGAAAAATTGCAGAATTAGATTTATGTGAATTATGCGCTTTCAAACACGTTATATGGTACGCTCCAGCACAAGTAGTACATTTGATTCCGTAATTCGTGAAGGTTAAATTTAATATACAAGAAAAACAAAGTCCTATATAATTTTTAATATTCAGTGTTTCGGAACGGCCTATACTGATCAAAATACTTCTTAAACCGTTTTGATCTTCATAGGGTTGTAAAATAAATTGAGATATAACGTTTGCCTTTGTGTTTTAAATTAAATTCTTTGAAGTGTTTTTAATATTTTCTGGAAGTGATGACTTCTTTCTGCTTTATGTGTTGAATTTTCAGTTGACGTCTCAATAACTCCGGTATTTTCTTTGCCTCTTGTTTAATGGTTTTGCAACTTCTCAACCTTATTTCGGTCTTTATTTTCTTTTTGTTGGATTTTTATTCTATTTCTTTCTTTTTCGTCTATTTATTTTCTAAGTTTTTCTTCGTCTTTTACTCCTTTATTTATTCTCCAATCTGTACTGGTTATTACATATGAAACTTTTTGTGTCTAGCGCTTTCCTTTCCTATCGGGTGTTTTGGCGTATTTTAGAACACAGTCCAAAGCTGTTTCACGACTTCTTAGGGCTTCAATGTTACTATTACTTATTTCATTAGTTTCTTCAATTAATATATCACTTGTTGGTAAGATATCGTCATCACTAAAAATAATTGGAATATCTTCTATACTAAAGTCTTGAATATCACTTGAAAATAAATTATCGCTTACTCCTTATTTATCGTCTATTTTCATAATATTTTGTACCTCTTCGAGATCTCTTCAACAATTTCTAGTCCTAGAACGTCTGTCCCCAAATATACTAGTTGATCTTCTACTTTATTTAAATTTTTTAAGTTTTGTCTTTCGCTTTGTGGCTTATTAACCTGTTCATCCTCTAGAAATGGTTAGATTTAATTATTCATTGACTCTAGGTATAATTCTTCATTTTCTTTGCTTTCAAATTCTTCCCATAGATTATGTAATAAAATAAAATCGGCTGAAGCATTATTACATGCAGCACTGGAGAAATTTTTTAATTCTATATATTCCTCTTTTACACCTATTTGCTTAAACCCTTCAAATGTAATTGCTTTGTTGTATATTTGTTCTCATCTTCATTAGCTTTATATCTTTATTTTCCCCCCAAACATTTAGTAAAATAAATCGCATGAGGATTAAAGGGACACAATCCCGTAGCCTGAAATCCACTTTTAATAGTTTTCGCTTTCCCAAAATCCTCAAAAACTTGTAGTATAGGTGAAAATTTTGGTTTGTAAGATTTTCATTCAAATAATCTCTTCTCTATTTCAAAATAGCTCGTTTGTAGATTGTTTTGATCGGTTTAAATATTTCCAAATTATCCGGCTGCAATATTCTTGAAGAGTTTGGATAGAGAGAAATTAAAATAAAATCTAGCGTATTTCATCCAAAAACAGTATAACAGGAAACTTAATACCATTTTTATGGAGTGAAGGCCATAACACTTTCGAAATGTATTCCTAAAGACACTCAGCTTTCGTTCAACCATTGTCAGTTATTGCTATACTCTACTCAGAAGGGACATATCCAGCAATATCACTTCTCAATCATTTACCTGGATAGATTATCGTTGGTGGTGTTAATAAACCGGCAGCGGATATGGTGAACATTACTGCAATATCAGCTTTTGATCATGCATGTTTTACTTCATACAAATTTTTGGATCCCTTTAGATCAAGTATTTTAGTATTCTTAGGGCACATGTTAAAATAAGTTTCGTCGCCATTTAAAATTCGAGACAGGTCAAATGAAATGTGATCATACCCTATGACCTTTGGTATGTATAATTCAATATCGCCAAACCATTTTCGGATATTTTTTTCTGAAACATTTAAATATGCTATGGTAACTGCTTCGGAAGTGCGTTCAGCAACGTCTGGATGACGCTGCAAAGAAGATTTATACCATCCATTGTGAGGATACTTGCTATTAATGGGGTTATTTCTAAGATTTTTGTCCAAAAATTCTTAGACAGATAATTGAAGGTCTTCTTTGCGCCTTGGAAATCCTTTCTTTCATGTTCAGTAAACCATTTCACTAGAAGTTTTTCTTCTTTGGATGTTAATATTGGGGGTGGGCCAAAACTAATTTTTGTAAACTTTCCACTTCTTCTGAACTGAAATGTATCTTAAACTTTCGAGTAGCCAGTCTAAGAGGCATAACATCATTTATATGTTTTAATGTTTGCTGTATATTTGCATCTGAAAATTTTTCTTATATGCACACCCTTCTTGAATCTTTAGCATTTTGATGTAGGAGCTACTAAAAACAAGAATGACTATTAGCTAATGATTATATTAAATTATTTAATTCAGATTTAGTAAAACATTAGTTTGAACATTAAACAGGTAGGTTGATTTAAAGTATCGTGATAATCAAGATTAAATTTAAAGGCCAATAACTGTGAAAATGATATAAGTGTATATATACATTTATTGGCTTTACGCCCAATAACTAATTCCTTGTTAACTTATTTAACAATTCTTGGGGTTAGGATTTTTTAAAAGGCTTAAAGATACTCCATAATATATTATTTACCTTGTATAACAACACTATTCGGCTAACCAATCGCAATATTTAAAATTTAATTATCTTCGGCTAGTGAGCTTCTAACAAATTTAACAAGAAAGTTGAACATGGTCACAAAAACTAAACTGTCACTAGTGTATAGATGTCCCGTCTATAAACTGAAATACAGATCGTTATGGTACAAGAGCTTAGTTGACTATAAATGAGACTGCACTAATGTCAGTATAAACAATTACCCTATAAATTTAGATTTAATGTAAAGATAGCTTATAACTGTATAGGGGCCAACAACTGCATCATTTACCCTAAAGCAATTAAAGGGACATCAATTTTTATGTTTAATTCGGGAACTGTATGAAATGATTCAAAGGAATTTTATTTTTGCTTCCTTTTGTTTATCTAATACTGTAACGTAATCGTAATAATATATAATTTTACTAATAATAAAAAATAATGTTTGCATTAGTGAATTATGAAACCGTTAACTTAGCACACTTCGTATTTTTTTTCGCGAATAATCAATTAATCTTTAAAAACGATTAATGTTAGCGCTAAAATGATGCAATAACTTTACTTATAGATATAGACTAAAGAAATTGTAAAGTAGTCCCCAATTTCTTAGGAAAGAAACATTCAAAAAGATTTTAAAGAATTGCAAATCATATTTAGCCCTATAATATTTACAAAATACTAAAACCAATTAAGGTTACGGATTTTATATCGTTTTTAATCCTTGAAGACTGCAAAAAGTCGTCTGTGAGCGTATACTTCTGAAAGAATATATTGTTTAATAAATTTGGGATGCATACATATTTAACGCTTCCATTGCAGTTTATTAATGTTACATAAAAGTGATTCTGTAAATGATACTTGTATGTATCTATATTGTAAAAAACTTTAACCCAAAAGTGTTTGAAAATTTCTTATATGCTGATTGAATACTTACACAATTCTAAGTTATAAAGTAATACTAATCTTTAGGTAAATGGAATAACAATTATAACTGATAAGGAAAGTAGTAGTACAAATATACATTCGCAAAAGTTTTACGTATACAACCTATATTATATCCTATTAGTTTCAAGAAAATCGATTAACAAAGAAATAACATATTTCTAATGTGAAAGTGTATTACAGTATAACGTTGAAGGAACCAAAATTTCACGTTTCAACATTACACCGTTACATATTACAGGAATGCTTCCTCTCAGCATAAAATCGTAAATACACGAAATGTGCAATGACCATTAGTAATACTAGACTAAACAACTAAATAAATTAACAGGAAACCGTCTGCTCGTTTGACGACGATTTAAGCAAGGGTGCAATCCTAAAACTCTAAAACCCAAGGATGTGCAACTAAACGTGTAGGATAATGCTTCCTAGGTTACCCAATATCAACCCTAAACGTTTAGATTGCAACGAACCGTGTAGTGTGTGCTTTGTGTCACCCGCAACTGAGAACCACATACAAACACGCACGTTTACGATTCACCCGTTCATGTCCTAGTAATTGATTCCGATCCAAGTGAATTAGGCAAGATAAGCCCAACTCTGTACGAAATAATCCGTAAACAAATTAAAACTACTTTGACTGGTTATATTTCTGTAGAGGACTAAATCGTAAAATTATCTAAATCTACTTTAAACAACAAAGAAAGACATGTTGATCATTTCAATTCCCTACATACAACAGTATTTTACTGAAAAGATCTTCTTAAGATAATTAATGAAATGCGAAAACGCATATTTTAACAATACCTTAAATTGCTACACTATAAATTGTAGACTATGTAGAATAATAGTGCTCTGCATACTTTTACCCTAAATTGGAGAATAGAGGTTGCTTGTTAGATATGCGTATATATTCAGCATAAATTTTAACAAGCATTGGGTTAGAGTAACAAAGTGATAAATATTAAATTGGAAACATATTATTTCAGAATTCCTTTATATTACAGCTATACGTTAACATTCATGCTATTATTGAGAATATTATCATGCAGAAAAGTAAAGCCTCTATTGAAAATTGTATTCTTTTTGTACTAAAATACGCAATGCTTGCTTCCATACGAAGTAATTCTGAAATACTTTCAGAAAGAATGGATAGCTGTAATTAACGAAAGGTGTTTAAATATCATAATCGTAAAAAAATATTATGTTATAGCCCTAGAGCTAATAAAGAAAATTATCTTGGTAACGTAATGTCTCAATAGTAGAATTCAAGAAAATAAATTAAAAATAACCGTGCTTTATCTGACAAAATATATTTCAAGTTCAAAGAGTTTAAATACATATAATTATAACAAGTTGGGATATACCCAATGAGGTTTAGAAAAACCTTAATGGTATTTTGTAGAATGTATTGTAAAAGAAACAATTTCATCTAATCTCCGTAACTTTAGCTTCCAGATTGAGTGTAACCACATTTTGGGAAATTTATATAAAGTAGTTATTTCGTAACCATTTCTCACAAAGCTGCATTTAGAAAAATGCTCACTTTTAATTTTAAAATCAACTCTATATACACCTTTTTAAAACGTCTTTGCTAATTACAACATAAAGTGGACTACCTGATCATACGCGGTTATGATTCCGAAAGGTTTGATTTTAGCGAATATCAATTTAAGTATTTATTATAGTTCTCTCATTCGTCCGTATATGAGATTAAAGTTTTGGAAAATTGCTTTAACTCAGGCGAATGATTTATTGGAAGTAATAGCACTATATCTAGCAGTTCCTTGTAGTTTAGTTATTGAGTATTATCTGCGTTAACTGCAGTTTTAAAAAACACCACTGCATCAGTGAAGGGGACGTCGATATTTTTGAGGGGCAATTGTTATTGCCATTGATTCAATATGCAATGATTTAATATATTCTGTATTCAGGATTTTAAATTTTTCATGATATATACGTAAATACATTAGTTTTCATCTATAAAGAGAATTTGTTCTTTTAAGTAACAATTTTCGACCGCTATGACTCGAACATCAATTGTAGTGAAATTTAGTTCTTTCTCGTAACATTCTTTGAAGAGTGCTAAATATATTTCAGAAGTGTTTTAACATTATGTGGAATTCGTGCCATTCCCTCGTTAAAATATTTCGAACTTTTCGATAAAAATTTAAAATTTAAAATATTTTCTAATAAAATATTTTTAGTTAATATTCACTTCTGGTTATATGCAAATCGACATCAGCTCTCTTATTTTAAATAGAATCGCATGCCTTATTCCTCTTTATTTAATTCCTCGGTACTTTTTAAACTAGGTTTGTTAATACATCGTCGTTAGGAATGAAATGATTAGAAATGATAACAGCTTTAGCAGAAAACATATGGCATCAATATGAAAAATATTTTGCAATATTGGCGATAATTTGGTGGAGTTAGAGCTTGTGTATGAAACAGATGCAGAAAGAGAAGTATCTATAATTGAAAATGAAAATAAAATACAAATTATCTTGCAAAAACGAAAGTAGAAAGGAGATAACCTGTCAGTGATTAAACGTAAAATCTTATGTTGGGTATAAGAGGGGAAAAGATAAGACTATAACACATAATGTCGGTAAAGAACCTAAGTCAGTGTAACAGCTATGTAAGCACAAGATAGGGCAAAAAAAGTTTAAAAAAACTCATTTTTATGTTCACTGGTTACAGAAGAGGGAAAAAAGACAAACTATGTTTAGGAAATTCTGAGAATTAGCTACTTGGGCTGATAAAAAGGAATTTGTTCAACATCTGGCTCCTACAAGAACAACGCGACGTCACCGAAGGGGTATTCAGAATTCAGTAGAAACGCCAAAAAAGGAACATGGTCACGACTACTTTCCAACTAGCAAGAATGGAGAATATCTAAAGGTATACAGAACTATGTATTTAAATACCTTAAACTTAGGAGAAGACGGCATCAAACAATAGACAAGCATTGATGAAGTAAAATGTGATACTGACGCCTTAATTGAAGACTTGAGTGAAAGTGGCAAAAAATGTAAAGAAGGTTCGAAAACTACTATACCTAAAAAATAATGCAAATAAAGGAGGAAAAAAATGTTAAAGAGTGGTTGCAGAAAATTCCTAAAGCTTCTTCACGCTATTGCCGGGCATCTAGTAGCAGGATATATGTAGACAATAGCTTTATAGCTATAAATTATATGTATAGGATCTACAAAGGACAGTGCACATAAGAAAATTTAACAGTTGCACACATAAGATCATTTTGAACAGTTTTGAAAAATAAAAGAATTTCTGTTCATAAACCAAGAAAAGATCAAGATGATACTTATTTTGGTTTCAAGCTTAAAGCAATAAGTAATGAAACATCTGAACAGAACATGATAAAGCAGAAAGTAGAAATGAAAGCTAAAAGGTTATTAAAGGAATGTGCAAACAGCAAAAAATTAGTTGTTACTGTTGATATACAGAGCGTATTAACTGGTCCAAAGCTTTCTGACTCAAAGTTATATTACAAGCTAAAACTTCAAGTCCACAACTTTACATAATATTCATTCAGCAATGATGATGCGCAATTATATGTTTGGCATGAGGCAAGTGGAGGTGTGAGCAGTAATGATTTTACCTCTTGTTTAATTGATTTAATAATTAATTCTCCAGATAATTATAAAATCATTGTTTTCGTCTCGGATGGCTGCAACTATCGAAATAGAAGTAAGATGTTCGTTAATGCGTTGTGACATTGCAAAAGCAAAAAATATTACAATGCAGCAATTCTACCATGAAAAAGGGCATACTATGATGGAGGCAGATTCTGTAGATTCTATACTGGAATATTCCTTTCAGCTTCCTATTAATTCGCCTATGGATTACATTTCCCGGATGCAGATGACTCGTACAAAATAGCTGTATACTATTAAAAGTTTAGATTTTATATTTTTTAAAAAATATGATATGGCTGGTAATTTTGATTTAGAGAAGCTGGGGATCCTCAGGTTGTAAACATAAGACAGTTAAGGTTTTGCTCTAACAGAAATATCTATTTTATCATGATTACCCAGACAACTAGATTTTGTTACCTTATCGAAGGGAAAACCAAAATATGGCCATTTATAATAAAGCCCTTTTTCAGAAGCAACTACCGATATCTTAGGACAAAGTTAAGTACTTACAGGCTCTTGAAACTGTAATAGAAAAACAACATCACCTCTTCTACGATTCCTTTCCAAAAAGAATTATAGAATAAATTAGGTCATTATTTTTGTACATTTTTAATGCCTTGTTACTGTAATATTTTTAGTAAAATTTACTTTTCGGCATAGTTAACTTTTTATGTATATTAAATTCTATATCGAATTAAAATTTTTCTCAAGAAGAACATTAAAGTAATACCTACCTATCATTTTAGATACTGAATACCTCACATGTGCCATTTCATGTATTTCTAAAACCTCCAATGCGCAACAGTATTTAATAACTACACTTTATTTACTTAAAAACTCAATTTCATAAATTATTTTCCAATTGTCAAGCTTTCAAATTATTTTATTATTTTTTATCGAATGAAATAAATTTTAGAATAAGCACGACACGTATTGTGGATTAATTTTATTGCCTCTTGTAAAATTTCTTTTGTTAACATTGGCGGTATTTCATTCTTAATGGCGACACTACATTTAAAAAAAATGGATGGTTCCAGGGATATTTTGATTCATGTAATCATTTTGTCATTTACTTCATCATTTTCACTTCCGCATATTTAGAATATTACTGATGATACTCCAATGAAGCTTTTTACGATTTTACGATCATCTAAAGGTCAATTTTTTTCAAATGTGATACCCCACAAATTATGATATAGTTATATATAGAATTAAATTCTACATTGACTGATGTATATTTCTAACCATTTTAAAAAAACAGAATGTATTTGATACAAAATAATGGAACTTTTAATAAGGTTTAGTTTTAATGTTACCTGTGACATGCACATGGTCGTGGAAATGACCTTAAAGCGTCAAAATAAGCGCAATGTTCAAGTCAGTTTAGATTATGAGAACAATTTTGCAAATGATTCAGACTGCGATATCTTAAAACTGTTTAATTTTCACGGGGAGTGTAAGAAAATTGTTGTCATAACCTACCATCTATTTAATAAAAACTATGCCCATTTACGACTCTATACAAACAAATTGGAAATTGAACTTCAATTCGCTTCCGGTTGTAGGGAAAATCGACACGGCTTTCTTATTTTTAATAGAATAGCATAATTTAATTCTTTTTTTGCTTCTACGGGATTTTCTACTGCGAATTTGTTAATATATTTCATTCAATAAAAATTTACGATTCCAGGGATATTTTGATTTTTCGGTAATTCGGTTGTTTGCTTCTTAATTTTCAGATTCGCGAATTTAGAATATCACTATCGATATTACAATAAAGCTTAAATTAATTATTGAGAAATGATGCTGCTTTGGAAGTGTACCCCATTTAAATCAAATTTCTATACAATTGCTACAAAATTTAGCGATCAACTTGTACATCTTAAGTTCCTAAAAAGACAATTTTTCCAAATGAAATATGCAACAAATTATAAAACTATGCAATAGAGAATTAAATTCTACGTCGACTGTTGTATGAGTTCTTTATACCTACCTCTAACCGTTTTCTAGAAACAGACGTTTTAGCCCTGGAAATGCAAAAAGTTACATATTGCTGAAAGCGTTACTATGACGCTTCGTACACAAAAATTTAATAGCATTGCCGTGACGCATAAATTGATAAATCTAATGATTTGACAATGTCAAAATCATAAAAATTTACTATCTTCCTCTCTTTGATTTCAAATTATTCGAAAGTAAAAAAATTAGTGTATGCATCTCAAAACTATAGTGCCTTTTAATTCCTCTTGGGATTCGAACAGGCTTTAACTCCCACATATAGTCATTTGTTTCCATGACTAAAATAACACTTTTATTGTCAGAGGATTAAAATTCTAAATTCTAGTCCCAAGTGAGATAAAATAAATTTAATCACGCATAAACAAAGTAAATTCATGGCAAGAACAAATAGTAACCAATTAAAATTACAGATATTAGTTAGCTAATTATCGAACTAATCTTAATCCAAATTCATATACCGGTACGTAGATGAAATTTTAGTTTTAACACTGTGGTCCCAAAAATGATCTAGATAACTTTTATGCTGCTTAAATACACTATGTCCAATTATTATTTACACATGTGAACTGCCCATTATTAATACACATTTAATTTCGCAGACCTGTCGATTTCCACAAAGGAAGGCAATGTTGACTACTTCGTTTGTGAGCTGTTAAACAATTATAATAAATTGCTTTATTACGTTATGAAGTTATGCATTCTTTGTTTGGTTTTAGGATTTGTAGTAGGCAAACTACTTCGAACTGTAATGTTTTTATCAGCCAGTTCAGGGTTAATACCATTCTGAACAACGGATTCCAACGTTTACAATCATTATTTACCCGTAGAGAAATCTGTATAATCTGTCTAGTCACGATGTTTACTTTAGACACTCTAGCGATCTTATCAATATTATTTAATTAACGGCTTTGTTATATTCCACCCAGTAAGAACAAAGCGTTACAATCTATCCATCTATTGAAATTTCAAATAAATAAAATTTCAAATCAACAATATTCACATATAAATTTTAAAGAAAACGTTTAATATTTACAACTGCGTCGGTTACTTCTCAATACAAAACAGTTGTGACAATTTGTAAACAAGAATTTTTACTATCATGGTTTTGGTTGTATCTGAGAAAGAACTTCTGGTTTTTTAAGGTATTTATTCAAAATAAAACAAATTTTTAAAAATTTACACCATGAGCATGAAGCACTTTGATTTTGTTTGTTTATTGAACGTTTAAGATGATTTGATGAATACATTTACGGATTAAAAATTTGTTTGTATTATCTTCGATTTTAAACTTAGACTTCCATCTGGCTATTTAAATTCCAGGTCAGTTGTCTTAAAAATAATTGCGTTGCTTTCAAATATCCAATTAAAGCTTGCAGTTCTTCTCTTAAGTTGTGCCTTTGACAATTGGATTTTGTTCTCCTGTTTACCTTAGGAAAATTTAATTTACATTGATATGTAAATTTTAGAGCTTATTAATGTCA
This sequence comes from Phrixothrix hirtus, assembly GCA_024586415.1. Taxonomy (NCBI): domain Eukaryota; kingdom Metazoa; phylum Arthropoda; class Insecta; order Coleoptera; family Phengodidae; genus Phrixothrix; species Phrixothrix hirtus. The sequence goes on from JAHWXV010085805.1 coordinate 14,856, forward strand.
CTATCCACACATACGTGACACATAGTAAGATGATCTACATTTCTAACTTTAACGGATCTTAAAGCCTGTCTTCCGCTTGCCTATTACGACAGTGTTACTCACATGCATATTTGGACATCTCACTCTATTAGTTTCTATCCAATCGGCCAGTTCCAAATATCAAAATTTTTAATTTCATGTTTGAGATGACAAATGTTAAATTTCTGTACGAGTCGGGGTTTTTTCGCTTTGCGCTTTAAGGTTTCAAACCAGGTTGCTTTTTATTTACATTGGCAAATAGTGCTACCCTTTGGCGGCGAGTTTACCCTAAGAGATTTTATGTAAAATGGTACCTTGCATAACTCGATTTTACATCCCAATGGTTTGAAGCTTTATTTTTTTACACAAATTTTAAAACTAACTCTCGATTTGTTTATTACGGGCACTTTGAACCTTGTAAAATTATAAATTTTTATAATTTGTGAAACTTAGTTTAAAACTTAATATAACTGATTATTTTATATTACAGCAAACTGTTTAGAAATTTGAATTAAATGATAGTTTATTTAAATCGCAAATTGTAGAACAGCGTAATTGTTTACTCATTAATTATGATGTCTCGCATGTTCCAATTCAACGTCTACAGAAAACCTTCTTACAGCAATCATATGATTAATTGGTATTCACATTATCACACATCCCACAAAAAAGTAGATTACCATAGTATGTTCCCTTCAACACTCCACTGCCTCCGGAAAACTATCAAAAAGAGGTAAGCATTATATACCAAATAGCTAAATCAAACGAGATACCATTTAACATTATAAACAAAATTCACCAACAGATGATTCATAAACAAACATTAGCTAATAATACTTCTTCAGTTATATTTCTTAAACAATCTATAGGTATGCAACCAATTCCATTCCTATGTTCCATCTCATCTAGCATAGCATACACCTTTACATCCTGTAAAATACATATAACATTCAGGACTCACAATAACCTTCAAAATATATTAAATTTCCACAAAGTAGTAGAAATATACCAAACAGAAGCGGCTAATATTTAGTAAAATGTGGTACATGTGCGACATCTAGCATCGAAAATCTGTACTGTAGAAGGACGTACAGAAAATTTAATATTAGATTTTCTGAACATATTTCCCAAGCAATTAATAAAAAAGAAGCTGGAACGTCAGCTCTTACTAAACAGTATACATAAAACAATCATGTCATAGACTTAAACAGCAAAGAACATTTAAAAGTTATTTTCATGACGAATAACAAATATACAAATATAAATGCAGAGGCATACTTTATTCACAAAATTAACGATTTATAAAATAAATATAACAAAATAAAAATAATCAATGATTTCATTCCTGAGAATAAGACTTTTCACAAAGGTATAATAGAATTTTTACATTAATAATAAAACTAATATTCATTAATAACACACAAACAAATAAATACATAAAATTAAAAAATCGTACATTCACCATACACAAGGTACGAACTTACTTGTTTGCAATTACCTAACATAACCACCCTCCACAAGTACATTGACCAAATTTCAGAAAAATCATTCATCTAACACACGTTTATGCCACATTAAAGGAATTATTTATAAATTGTAAGTAAACATAGAAATACTGCAAAAAACTAAATTAATTAAATTTTGTAGAACATTCTGAAGATGCCCAGTAAATAAGGCGAAAACGTTCAACCAATATACAAATAGTTGCTATTTCTCTATTTAATTATTTTAAGTAAATGTCGTTCATTTCTTTATATGCAGTTGTGTGTTTACAAGTCATAAATTGCATAAATAAAATATTTTAACATTAAATTGCTGCAGATCTTGTGTTTATTTTAGTGGACGCTTTCTTATTTCAATAGATATATTACATGCAATAAATTCGTTCGAGTTTCACATACACAAAAATTTAAGCCCTTTTAAATTTTTTATTTTACTAACAAGTTTCACTATTTTTTAGAAATACATCCTAATTAATAAAGTAGTTACTTTGGCGTGACCTACAACAAGGTTGAAATTAAATTTGTAAATAATATAAAAACTCATAAAGGGGTTATTTCTAGATTTTAAAGTAAAATAGAGTATTACAGAAACCACATTTTAAAAGGTTAAGTGGTAAAATTTAATTGTTTAATAAATATTGCTTTCAGAAAATGTCTTTTTAGTGTATGAGCTTTATGTATTTTTTTAATGTCCAGTTTCCAGCTCAAAAACAATTTCATTGGACAGTTGTAACGAAGAAGTTCCATAAACGAACGTTTTATTATTAACCACAATATTTAATACCTATTATTAGTATCGATTACTATTAAATATAATGATTTTTAGTCAACTTATTTCATCCGGTTAACCTTTTAAAATGCGGCTTCGGTAATTCTTTACATTATTCCAAGAAACAAGCTAAAATCCGAAGTCAATAATAAATACGTAAATCAATAATAATCTCACCAAAATAGAAGAAAATAGTAAACTAAGCTAAAACTAAATTTCCATTTCTCTAAAACTATCATATTACATTTAGTAGAATATTCGATATTTCAGTTGTGTAATTGACTAATTCTATATTAAAATTGAAAGATTTATATTGTAACTCTGTCGGAGCAACGACCAACTGAATGCACCATTTTTAGTATCCCTGATTGTCAAATCTAACGAGTTCACAGGTCCTTCAAATTTTATGTGAAATAAAAATTTACATCATTTGCCCTTTAAAAATGTATATATCAGCTTGAGTTAATAAAAATCGTATTTGTCAAAGTCTATAAATCCAAAGTTTGAGAGTGCTAAACTTAAATTAAAGTTAATTAAATGTCTCTTAATAACAGTCGAAACGATTGGGGACTGAATTACTTCCTTAGAGGTGATTGCAGTTTACAAACACTAATGAAGTAGAAATTATTTTTATACGTTCACTGAAGATTTCTATTGGCATTATAAATTTTATACCTTTAAGAATATTCTTCGCGAAAATTATGGTAGGGTTATGAAAACCTGCATCTAATTAAGATCAAGAATAATTAACACATTACTTCGCAGGTACAAAAATGTTTAGAAAGTTGTTTTTATAATAAGTTGTACATACTTAATACAAATGTACAAGTTCAACAACTAAATGATCTCGTTCTATAGTAATATTTCCTAAGTTAAATTACTTTAAGGTAAGAATAGTAGTCTTTAATTTAAAAGAAATATACCGGATAACAAGAGCGAACATTAAACAATTTATCATTGGGTATTTCTTAATTAGTGAATTTAAGGTTGCGATACTATGGTTACCATAAACATATTTTTCCAATGAAATCACTTAAAGATTATTTTCAGTTTTACGCAAGGTGTAGTCAACCTTCATATATTAATCGAACCATACATATATCTTAGTTTTGAATACTACATAAAATTCCCTTCCTAAACGACGATCGCAAGTTGACGTTTTTCAGAAATGTTCAACTGTTTTAATGGCTTGCTTGCTTTACTGCAGCAAATTATAAAATGGTCTTGATCGCTTACAACGAAAAGCTTTTTAACCTTTGAAAGGCAAAAGCTTCATGTCTTAATATAAAAAATACTAAATATGCTTTTTACAAATAAGTGTTGCAAAATAACTTAACTTTAAATAATTCATAAGTTTCTCCAATTCCCATTTTCCAATTTTGCGGAACAAATACCTTCACAAAATTAGTTTATTGTATAAAAGGCCTTTGTTGATCTTCACTAATTTATAATTATTTAATTACACGCTTTCAATGGATTACTTATAGAGTACACTAATTATTTATATTTATATTTATAACAGCTCATTTACATGACACATTTCTTAGGAAAACTAAACTAAAGGGATTTAAACTGCTATTTACATAGAAATTAGTTATTCTGGAACATTCAGGAATACTAAAGTATAACCTTGCAGGCATGTATTTCAATATCGTGACACATTGCTGTGATCTTGAATTTATTTAGGTATCAGTTGCAGTAATAAATCATTAATGATTACACCATATATATGGAGCCGAAATCTTCCCTAAAATTCATATTAATTCTAGTTTCATTTCAGCTACTGAACTATAGCTTTGCAAAAACGAAAAGGGTTTTGTAATAATAAAATCGATTTGATATTATATTTGTTTTAATATACAGGGTTATTCGAAATGAATGCCCCAATTTAATAAATTCGTATTTATTAAAGTATACATTCAAAATAAACAATTTACATACCATTGGAAAGAGGAAGTTTCAAAGTTTTTTT
>JAHWXV010085850.1:0-10234 GCA_024586415.1 Phrixothrix hirtus
AATGAATACAATTGGACAATAAACGTCAAGATTAATGACTAGGATGTTTGAACTATTGCGAACGCTTGCTTGACTAATATAATATTTATGCTTTCAAATAGCATTAAAGGTGAATACCAATTTTACTAGTAGTGCATTATACTTGCAGTAGATTAAATATTACAACTTAATTATTGACAGTTGGAAATATGTGACAAATAAGGTATATATGTTTTTGTATTGGAATAGCGACCTATGAAAGTGTAAATTGGGTTTCATATTTGGGACATTCAGGGTCGTCAATACCCAGTAATAGTCCTGTATTTAGTCTACCTTGAAGAGACATTATTATGTTTAGTAGAAGACTAAAGAACATATGAAGTTATCGTTTGCGAAAAGCAAATTTAAAAATCCAGTTGAATAAATGGGAGTTCCTAAAAAAGGAAGTGTCATATTTAAGGCACACAGTTACGTCACAAGGAGTTAAACCAAACCACGATAAAATTATAGCAATTAAAAATTATCCAATTCCCCAAAATACCAACCAGATTAAAGGCTTTCTTGGATTGTTGGGATATTATAGAAAATTTATAAAGGATTTTGTGGAAATTACAAAATCTTTAACTAAACCCAGTAATTGATATGAGAAATCAAGAATATGTTAAATGTTTCAACTTCTGTAAATAATTATTAATAAATGAACCCCTATTGTAATACTCTGATCTTACTAAATCTTTTATATTAACTTCTGGCGCAAGCAATGCCGCTGTTAAAAGTGTTCTGTCACAAGGTTACGTTAGAAAAGATTTATCTATAGCATATGCGTATAGAATGCTAAACGAAGTGGATACTAATTATAGCATAATTGAAAAATAATTATTGCCATTATTTGGTCCGCCCGAAATCGTAAATTGTAGGGAAGAAAATTTCAAATAATCACAGATCACAAACCATTATAGTGGATATTTTCACTAAGACAACCAAGCTCTAAATTATTCAGATGAACACTAAAATTCGAAGAATATGATTATGAAATTATTTGTAAAAGAGGTACAGCAAATACAAATGCCGATGCTTTAAGCAGAATACACGCAAACCCGCAAAATAAAAATAATTCTAAAAATGTAATAAAAGAAGAATATCAGTCTTACTTGATAAATAAGCAAAAGCAAATATTCCCAATAAAATACACGAAATATATGACGATTTGTTTGCACATCACCCCCATGCCTTAGCAAGTAGTCTCAGATAATTGATTAGAACTTAAAATTTCAGTATTAAAAGAACTCTTAAAATTACATACAATAGAAATCCACTTAGTAGTCAGCACCCAGAATCAAATAGTCTTACAGAAAGATTCCGTTCCAATTTAATAGAACACATGCGATTAATTAACAACCAAGATATATACAAAAACGAATCAATACAAGTTAAGGTAAACTATACTCTTCTAGAATATAATAAGACAATTCATTCAGTAACTAAACTTAAACCAAGAGAAATTATGTCAGGACACTTAAATCCTCGATCACATTTTGAAATAGAAATAAATGAACAATAAAAAACCGATAATAAAAATAAAGTACAACTATTGTACAAAAATATTAACGAAGGTATTCAGAGAAATAAAGAAAAAAATCTCGAAACGCAATGAAAGCCGAGAAGAATTAACAGAAATACCCAGTCACGTATATGTAAAGAATGATCAAAGACAAGCTAAAACGAAAAATCAATATAAACTCCAATTAATAGAAAGCACTAACAAAGAATTAAAAACCGCAAAGATCATTGCTCGGGAGTTGTCAGGAATCGCCAATAATAGGCATGACATCAAACCTGCGAAACCTATCCATCAAACTAGGAAAAGCTAACTTGGAGAAACCAAACATACGTTCGTACTTTATTATAATTTAGAATCCTTGGTACAAGAATACGATTTAAATATTTAATATGAATATCTTAGGACGAATACGTCAAATAACATAGGATTTGTTAGAAAATTAAGTAAATATGGTTGAGTTGTAGATTTCATAAATCTTAGTGTAGAAGTAAAATTTAATTATATTAATTTTCAAAAAAGTAGTAAAAATAAAAGAGGCCTAATAAATGGATTAGGATCAGTATTTAAATTTTTCACTGGAAACTTAGGTGCTCAAGAATTAATAGAATTTTAGAACATTTAGATAGTAATTTAAAACAAATTGGAAAAGCAAATACAGAATCAATATTTAGTTATCCAAGAAGTAATTAAAAATTTAAATGAAACAGTAGAAAATATTAAACATAATGAGATAATGCTAAAATCAAAAATCATGCAATTTCATCACCTAGTAAGAAGTACATTAAATAGTCAGCATGCGCCATTTGCGCATTATATTATAGACTTCTTATTAAGTATACCAAAAGATGCAGAAAACTCCATAGCATTTTTCAAATTAAGAACTCTTCACTAAAGTATAATTAAATCCCAAGAATTATTTAAACAATTACAAATAATTGAACAATACTATCAAAATCAATTAACTGTCTAATTGAAATACGGGAACATTCTAGATTTTGAATCAATACTTAAGATTAATTGTAAATTAAATTATCCTCGAATTAGTTATTTTCTAACAATACAATGCGATTAACTTTAGAATAGCTTATGAATAATATTATTTACTCCCTTTATCCACTAAGCATAAGTTAAAATATGTAACAATAATTCCAAACGTAAAGTATTTGTTAAATTCAATTGATGAAATAAAACCTCTAACTGACATATACACAAAGCAGAATATATCAGTGTTCCACTCAATTAATAGCTGCATATGATGCGAAATATTAAAAGAAATCCTGTAGTCACAGGTATTTAGAAATTGTAAATACACAATATTAAACCAAAGAAATAATCAGATAGAAATAATACCTGAAATTAACCAATACTTAATAGTTTTCCCAGAAGAGGAAAAGCTATATAAATTGTCAAACTAGAAACGAAATTAATTCACTGAAAGGCATATATACTTAATGAAGGAAAATAAATGTATAGTAACATTTAAGAAACAACAAGTAAGCTTCGATGAAGCAAGTTATGGTACAACTACAATTAAATTCGATAGATATACCAGATATTAAGCCCAAAGTTCATCAACCATTACTAGAGTACCGCGATAATAATAATATGCTTGTTAATATTTGCAACAATTGCAGTTTACTTTGTGAGAAGATATTACTTAAAAAGAAAAAACGCTCAACTCCGAGAAGACAACCAGACGAAACCTCCGGAGAAAGCTCAATTTTAAGATGAAGGGGCTATGTGACAGTGATCGTGCGATATAAACACTTTATTATCAGTGCACCGCTCAGCACAAACAACATTATAAATAAGACAACTCAATGTAATTGGTTAGATCAGAATAAGTTCAGTTTGTAATAAGTCTTAGTTAGGTTATATTGTATAAAGTTGATAAATAAATTATATTTGTAATAGTTTTACAAAGTTAATACTTAAGGTAGATATAAATGGTCTAATATTTGAATTTAGCAATGCCAGCCAAAGTATCATTGTCTAGTAGAAAGGGTAATAAAATTGAAAAAAGAGCATACAAGGTACCACGAATAAATATACTCAGTGACAGAAATTGCAACACCAAGAAGAGGTTGGAATTTGATGAATATTCGCCTATGTTATAGTAATAAATGATAAAAATGTGGGAGGAAAATTTTTATTAGTTAAACAAAATTTTATAATAATTGTTAATAATATGTGGTGCGGCCTCTCTGATTTACACATTCATTTACACCCCGAGGCATTGATTTAGTAAGGTGGTTTAGCTCGTCTTGAGGTATTGCCTCCCAAGCAAGTTGTACCTCATGTCTCAACGCCTCTAAAGTCAAAGGAGGACGTCGCAAATTTCGCAAACTTCTACCCATTATACATGTTCAGTGGGGGAAAGATCTGGAGATCTTCGATGCCAGGCTAAAAAATGAATCTGAGCCTGCTCAAAGAAGATCAAGGAAAACCTTGATACATGTGGACATGTTGGAGTAGTGGATCTTAGAGCTCTTTTAGGTATTGCAGAAATATACCGCAATATACCGTTGTGATGTCATATTGCCTCGAATGAACACCAAGAGAGACCTGCTGCAATAAGTAATCGCACCCCAAATCATAACACCCACAGTGCGGTGTACATGCATCTCAGCTGTAACTCGAAGATTCCGTCGTTCACCCCATCTTCTTCTGACTCTCATACGACCATCGTGCATTCCTAAACAAAATCTAGATTCGTCACTAAAAACAACACGGCGCCATTCAAATTTCCATCGAGATTGTTCATTGCACCATTGTAACCGTTGCTGACAATGTTTTGCAGTCAAGGGAAGCACAAGTTGCGGACGATATGATGTTAACTTCGGATTCGGCGATAAACTGTTCTAAGGGTTACAAGGCGACCTTCTTCACCAAACCATTGGTTCTCTAAATGCCAGTTGTCTTAAGCGACGATCTTGACGTTCATTCTTTCTTCTTGAATCTCCAATTCCTCTTTTACGATGTTCCTGGTCATCTTCAAACCATGCACGACACACTCACATTACAGTAGACATATCTTAATTTACACGGTTACCAATTTCCCCAAATGAAAAACCAGTTTTGCGCAAACCAATAATTCGACTTCTGTCAAATTCGCTTAATTGACGGTAATATCAAACAAACAAAACACGTTAACAAAAGAACAACAACCAAAATAGCTCGTATATGCATAACGTTCAAGTATTAATGTAATTCAAAGTAGGAAAAATTCCATATTATAGTTAGCTAAGATTAGAAAGAGCATTCCATTTATATGTTTAGCTATACTTCTGGAAGTTCAATGCATTTGTTTTATATCCACTGTAATTTTTACTTTTCCCACATATCTATTTCAGAAGACTAACTTATAACTTATAGCTCTTATTGTATTCCATTAGTTAACATTTAATTAATGCGATATTAAACTAGCACTAATTATCTCTTATTCGTATTTCAATCTATTTCCTAAGCTACAGAGAATATTACGTCACACAAATAAACTGACGTTCCTAGATCTAACAATGAAGTTTTATTTAAGATGAAGCCGTAATTGATAGATAGCAATCTTCTCTACACACACTTTTCAGAATTCAATGCTTTGAGTATTTTTATGCTAATTTTACGAACATTTTAAGTAATATATTTAAACCTAGTTAATTCTTTCTCAGAGTTTAGATGTATTAAATTAATATTTAGTGCTACATATACATGAAAATTTAATCTTTTCACAGCAAATATATGTGAACGTTTATTTAACTTTCTCATCAGTTAACAGAGCATCCCTTAGCTATATTACACAGAGTCAATGTATTGATTTTTTTTGGAAATTAAGTGTTAAATAATTAAAGCTTATTTATTTTAACGCGCGATTGATCTATATTTCTAATATCGGCGATTTTCAAGTATTAATACAACTCATTCTCGTGCCTTAATTTAGTTAACTTTATAGAAAGCGCATACATTGTCATCGTTTAATTTAGCAAAATACACGCTTTGGAGAAATTATAAATAAGTATTATTTGTACAGGTCTCGCATCCGTGTATCCGTTTATATTTATAGGGGATTGATATGTAAATTAAATATTTTATTCAAGAAATAATACGGGATTCTATTAGGTAATTTGACAATTAAGTTTACGAGGATTTATTTGTTTTAGTTTTTGTCATTAAAACGTACTTTAATGAATGAATTAATTCGATTTTATGGTCATATGTGGATTTAAATTTATTTGTTAGGAAGTGTCGCGTCCTAGTATTTTCCTACTCGAATGTTTGGCAAAATTTCACGGTCACGGCGATTAATAAGTCTTATCTCCGATTGTTTTTAATCGTCTTCAACTAAACAAGTTTAACTAGAAAGCTGAAGAAATTATTTTATGTTTGAATTTTATCAGTTGATCTGAGGGAGACTGTCTTCTGCCAGATAGGATGGGCCGCACTGTTAACTTGCGGAGATGACACCCTTTGATCTACCAGTTTTCATGTTTCCTCGTTAATTGCGATACCGTCTAAGCGAGAAACGCCCAGTACAAGGCTTGTAATTCCCTGTTATTGTAACGTTAATTTACGCATAAAAAGTTGTGTTTATACCTGTTAGTTATTATATCAATAACTATCGGACTTCATGGAATTTCACATTTTGAATACATAAGAGAAATGTGAATGCTATTTTTAAATTCTTTACTACAAGGACGACTTCCAGCTTATTTCTTTTCCGAATGTTACCATTAAATTTGTAATCCAAGATTTTCCGCCGCAACCGAATTAAACGTCAAAACGGGTTGCAAAAACAAGGATTAAATTAATATAATCTTAATTCTGTAAATCGAGACTGTTTACATCATTGTGGTTTTTCAGTTGCACAAATATATAATCCGAGATTATAGAACCTGTAAATCGAGATTATAGTAATTTGAGAAATCAGCGAATTAAATTGACATGTAATGATCGATAATTTTCAAACAAATTTTTGTTGATATCGTATTCGTACGAGTAATAATTAAAATTTAAGTAATTTTGAATTAATATTATGATTAATAACTACCAAAATCAATTTATAAAAATATCCTTATAGAATGTTCGATACTTCTTTGTCATGTTTAAAAAGTGGAGTAGAAGAAAATTTGCCTATGCAAAGAATATCTCGTGACGGAGCAAACCCTATTTCAGAGTAATTTGGACATTTCTCCTTTTTTATATTTTGCGACATTATTCAAACACTATAAATACAAGTTTTATCTTCAATCTGTGTTATAACAATACAGCCCTTTCTCTAATCTCACTGATTAATATAATAGCTTATAAAAATACATTCTTAAGATATGCTCACAACCAAAAAAATTACGAAATATATGAGTGTTCACAACTACATTTTAGCGGATTTAGTAAAATCTCGAATTACGTAATGCTATCTTAAAATTACCTTCTGCAACTCATTGCATAAATAATCTCAGATACAATTTAATCTCGGATTTGCTAATTCTCGATATAGTTCTACTTTATGCAACCGCCCCATCATAAGTAGCCAATGTGTTTAAAACAACCATAACCTGGCGGCATCAAATACTGTGCAATAGTTTTTTGTTTACAACTCAAGAACTTACGCATGTCAACGTAGTCGGCGCTTCTGCTATATAGTAGTGTATTACTCAAGACATAGCTATTTGAGATTTATAAGTATCCTTATATTCTGTTGATCTTGTTAAGTTTAAACAGGGCGGAAGCCTAAGAACATCGCAGTTTTTGTATATATTAATCAAATCTAACCAATCTGTTTTTAAAAAAATTTTCAGAAAATTTGATATTTTGTTTGTTTAACCGGTTGCAGAGTTTGTCACAGGCTAAACTGACAACAACGCATGTGGCAATTAAAAATCACGAGTGTTTAACCGCGGCCGGCAAAGCTACAGTGGAATGAGGTGTGGTTCGTCGATACCTATGAGGCTAAACACTGTTAAGTCAAGACAAAATCGGTAAAAGGTGGGCGGTGTTCTCAAGTCGATACTGCTACTAGGTAATGTCTGTGAAACACCCTGTATGTCAAGATGTTAGTGACCTACCTTAGGAATGGAGACAGATACTCTAATAGTACTGAAGATACGGAATTAAGACTGAAAACAAAATATACTAATGCTAAAAGTGCTCACTATTTATGACCGCTCCTGTAGGTTGCGGAGTGAATCAGGAGTGAATCCCCCTTTCTTGTGAATAACAAATCCAGATTTTTATTTATCCGTAATTAAACAAAAGATGAACTGAAGCTAAGGATACGCCCTGTATATCGAAAGTAATATAGATTGTCTATAAGAACTTCAAGTTAACGCGGCACGACATTCAGAATATACTTTACTTGACAAATTATTTAAAAATGACTACTAAATTTTAATAACCCTGTATATCATTACTGACAAAGTTGATGGCAAATAAGGTTGTTATGAACGTTTTAAATTTGACATGAAACAAATGCTTTCTAACTTTTGGTGCACAACAAAATTCTGGATCAGAATTAAAGACGCACACTGCATAATTATAATAGTAGGTAAAAGTTATGTTGTCAAAATAAAAAAAAAACTAATTGAGCACAAGACACGTTATACAGTTAAATATTTACTTTTTACATTTACACAAGTCAGATTAAAATTCGATGGTAAATTGAATATTCCTTAAAAATATTTAACAACAATTTTTGACATTAGCCCACGCAACCGAGGTTCGTATTTATTATTGAAATAAAATCGAAGATGGATTTAAGACCACTTTAAAGAACAAACTTTACTTGCTTTAGCGACATTTAAAGTACACAATATAAACAAAGAAAGAAGGAAATCATACGTTCAAGGGTACCCTGTATGCAAGTTTTTCATAAAACAAATTAATTTACTACAATATACTAGTTTAACTAATTATTGCAATGAGATGTTAATTTATTAAAACTGATAGTCTAAATTTATAATACACAAAATGGTTCGTTGAAACGTTTAATAGTGAAAGTTCAAAAACTCGTTTGTTTCATATCAAAGAAATTATAGGTGTGTTACGTGTAATTTCTTTGACGTCATTACGTCATAACGTGAAGGTAATCAAAAATTAAATTTTGGCAACAATTACTTGTACATACCGTAAGATCGCTTAACACCCAGGTTTTGAAGGTGAGATAATTGAGATATCACTTACAGTTGAGATGATTCGCGTTTAATTGTTAGAAGCGGAAGCCGTCTGTTTAATTTTTCAAATCAAATTAAGGACCCAACAGGCGGATACCAAAGGAAGATAGTACTGTGACATTACGGTTTTTTTTAATTACGTCACGGAAAAGAATTATTTATATTTTGCTTTTCCAAGTAGTCATCGCGAGGGAAGGTTATTTTTACAGGACTCTTTTGAAAATGAACCTTGTTGTTCATAAGTAGCAAGATTGGTTTATAAATAATAAGGCAATAAACCTTCATAAGTCGTATATTATCCTAATAAAAATAACTAGATGATTAATTACAAATTAAAATTATACGCAAAGTAATAATGAAAGATTCAAAACAACTATGTAAGTATTCTCTGGACATCTAATACTAAAACAAATATGTACAAAGTGAACTAAATGACATGATTGTTTAACTATTCTCTTGCGTCTACAACAATGACAATTAAGAATTGAGTTTTATTTCGCAAAGCTCAATCAATGAATGCATTTAGTTATTGTTGATGGCAATCGGTTTGTTTCGGCTAGTGTTAATTTTAACAACCAACGCATGAAACTATAGAATTAGTATCAATGAAATTAATTAATTAGCGCTTCTCATAAAAAGGCTTTCAATCAACGGTAATTAATTTCTACAGGCCTTAAACAAATGTTAGAATGCTTTCGGAAGTTGTTTAATAATGGATCTTGTATCAGTGTTTCTTACATCGGTACACAAACAATTTATAATCGACCTAAAGAGTTTTATGTGCTCCTGTCACATATAGCTCTTTCGGTCTAAATGATTCGTAACGCTAGCTTTTATGGTACGAGCAATAAAAGGCGGAGTTTACGAACTTTTTATGCGGGTCTGTCAGAATCCTCCGCCGAGTCGTACGTTCAACTGCAGCGACGCAAATAAGACGGGCCTCATACAATGTATGACGGTGATTTTTAGGATCCTTCAGTTATCATATGGCACGAACAACTGTTTAACTGGAGGATAATGACTAACTTTCGACGACGGCGCCCATTGCCCAAGCAACAAGGCACCATCGATGACGGCGGTGAGATCGACAAACTTCCAAGCCTAAACTAGGTTTGTAGGCTCGGTTATATATTTTAAAACAAATGTTGATTTGCTAGGCCATCCCCACCATGAGCATGCAACTCGATGTCATCGGCTTTGCGGTTGAAATCGAAGTCCTTTACGGCTTCGCGGTTGAAGTCGTAATCCCCTAAGCGTATTTGAATTGCTCTTTATATACTAATTTAGGACGCGGTACCTTTATTCCACTAGCGTACTTTATTTGCTCTTTCATTTTTGTGCTTTGTGGTAATTTCTTGTACTTGAAGCTTGTAGCGTGTTAATATTTAAAATGATAGCATCTTATTTGATATATACAATTAACTTATTTTAATTAAATACATTATTTGTAGTTTATCTAATTATAATTAGGCAAGCTACTGGATTTACAGACATTTATATATATATATATATATATATATATATATATATATAT
>JAHWXV010085872.1:0-12807 GCA_024586415.1 Phrixothrix hirtus
TACACGACGTCAAATCGACGATCTGGCTAGCCAATTGACATGTGCTTCGGAAGATGATGCGATTTGGATATTGTTGGTGTAACATTTCAATTGATGCTAACGCAGTGTGACAGGTGTCACCGGTTCTGCTGGAACCGCATTTCATGAAAATCAGTACCGACCTATCAAGCCATAAAAAGTTTATCGTATGGCGATAATGAAAGCCATTTACTTTAATTGCGTTACCATCAGTCAATCTGCCTAAAAACCGCATGAGGCAGTGACTTGTTTAGGATGCATCGGTTTTTTCGCGATCTTATAGGGATTGCCTGTTCCTCAAATGCAACAATTTTGTTTGCTTACGAAGCTGCTAATTTCAAAGTGCGCTTCACCACTGATGATTTTATTTGCAGAATTGTCGTCCTCGCTTAGCTTCTCCGAAACCTAACCGACAAAATGATATGTTATCTTGAGTTCCTGCGACAATTAAATTTTGTATACAAGGTAGTGTAGATATTTGTTGGAATTCGCTGCAGAGAGACTCTTAAGATATTCAATTGTTATGAACGACGTTTAATCAATATTTTCGGATTATCAGCGACGCTTTCGTTTACTGACACAAAGTCCCTTACGTCCGAACAGGATGGATACGTACTCGAGATGTTTGATGAATAACCCACTCGGTTACTTCAAATTTTTGTATCAATTGACCGAAAGTTGCACTCATTTTGTTTGTTGTTCCCACATGATTGTGATTGTGTACGTAAAGCGTTTCCGCAATACTATTTCACTGTTCTTTGGTGTAGCGTTCCACAAGTATTAATAGCAATAACAGCACATAACAAACGTCAAAGTTTCAACGCTTCCAACTTTATGGAAAAAATGGCGCCAATTTCAAAATATGCGCTTCCGAAAATACTTTGGTATTTTATGGCGTTGAACTAGCTTCCAACCTTAGGGAAAAGATAGCGCCAATTTCAAAATATGCACTTACGAAAATAATTCGGTATATTACGGCGTTTTCATAACTTCCAACCTTAGGAGAAAAATGGCGCCAATTCAAAATGTGCGCTACCAAAATTAATTTTGTATTTTACGGCGTTCAACTAGCTTCCAACCTTGGGCGAAAAATGGTAGCAATTTCAAAATGTGCGCTTCCGAAAATAATTCGGTATTTTACGGCGTTCTACTAGCTTCCAACATTAGGAGAAAGATGGCGCCAATTTCAAAATGCGCGCTTTCGAAAACAATTCGGTATTTCACGGCGTTCAACTAGCTTCCAACCTTAGGGGGAAAATGGCGCCAATTTCAAAATACGTGCTTCCGAAAATAATTCGTTATTTTACGGCGTTCAACTAGCTTCCAACTTTAGGGGAAAATGGCGCCAATTTCAAAATGTAAACTTCCGAAAATAATTCGGTATTTTACGGCGCTCAACTAGCTTCCAACATTAGGGGGAAAATGGCGCCAATTTCAAAATATGCGCTTCCGAAAATAATTCGTTGTTTGACGGAGTTCAACCATAAATGCAAAAAGTTGTATTATAATAAACGGAACTTTAAAAAGAATACGGATTAAAACGCAAGCTTATTAATGGGTCCATCTTGTGGTGTTTTCCATTAATGTTGTAAAAGTTGATTATTACAATTAATCTTATAGATTCATGTGGACTTAATTGGATTTCCTAAGACAGCATTTTAGTGCATTCTAGCACTTCCAACGGTGCAATGGTACGTGGGTCTATGGTTTATACTTGCGACAGTAGGCATTGGCAGTCAAATAACTAATAGGCTTATGACCATTTAAGTGACCTAAACGTAGGGTGGTTCTATATAAAAACAGAATAAACATAATTTTACCAGAAATAACCGAATTTACTACAAGAACACAAGAGAGGAAGACTCGGGGTTGGAATAAACATGCCTTTCATTAACGTAGTAAAGCTTTCTATGTATGCGAATGCTTTGCTTTGACCAAAACGAATTCAATTTAGAACTTCACTCAGATCGACGCTGTCATTCTATCAGTATCTGCTACAACACATATCTATGCCGTACAACCTACAATATATTCTGTCAGTAAATTACTTTCACCCCTATTTTTAATGTTAAAAGAAGCTACAAGGATCCGAATCCACGAGTACAACAATCATTATATCAAAAAAAAAAAAAAGGTAGATATGTTTCAGCATACAAAAATGGGAAGTAACGGCTAAATATTTTAAAGACAAGTTTCAAAATGCATATTTACCTAAAATTTCTACAAAATTCCTTTTACTGAGGTACTAGAGTGGTCAATGCCCTGCTACTGTAGTAACTGTTATTCCTGAAGCTTTATTAACCGTTCCACCTAAAACGACAGGGTATTTACAACCTTTAGATATTTATGAATTTCGGTTTTGGAAAAATTGTGTTCCAACTTAATCTGACTTAATATTGATTATAAATAAGGGCATTCATATTCATTTAAGAAATGATATAATAAAAGTGCAATTATTAACCCACAATCAGTTATCATTACCATGTTTCAATTGTGCATTTCAATATGTTTGGTATAACAGTGAATATACAGTGCTTTCGTAAAGTAATGCATAAATTCATAAAAAATTTCTAAATTTTTTTTGAAATATCGCTCGGGCATGTCAAACGATTATAATAATTTGTTTTTTTTATGTTTTTAAGATTTTAGGCATTTTTCAAAAAATTATGACCTCATAGATATTTTTTTTAAGTAGCAACCCCCATTTGTTATTCCGAAATCTTAAACAGCGTATTTGTTTACGTAGAGCAAAGTTAAAATTGATGTAGGTGACAAGAAAATTTTCCAGAAAAATGACATTAAAGTTTAAAAATCATAAAATGTATTAACAACGCTAAATTATAAAAAGTGTTCAAACTGTGCGGCTTGTTTGTTAGCTTGGAAACCAGATAATCTTTTGAGTCTGCCAGTGATAGGAATTTGGCATTTTGATTTGTCGGATACTTTTCCCTAGTTTCCATCGAACAATATAGCTAGTGTCTTTGTTGTGTTTATTAAATATTTACTTTATTGTGATATTTCTAAGAAAGGTCGAGTTAAGTGAACGTGAAATAATTGAAATTCTTTGCATGCTCGGCTTTGGAGACAGGGTGCGCACCCAAAAAGAAGTAGTTCAATTATTCAATGAAACTTATCCTAATCAGCAACCTATTTGTCAAAGCATATTGAGTAGAATTGAATCTAAATTCAGAGAGTTTGAACACGTTCGTGATCTCGCTAAATCTGCCCGGTCGTCAATGAAAGAAGATCAGCTTAACGTTTTGTTGGCAGTAGAGCACAATCACCACACCACGCTTTCGAAATTGCCTCTGCTTTCAATTTGGTACCATCCACCGTCCACAAGGTACCGAAAAAGGAAAGATACCATGGCTATAAGGTGTGCCTGATCCATGAATTGTCTGATGACGACTTTGATTGGAGAATTCAGTTTTGTGAACAAATGGAGGCAATATGTTACACGGATGATAATTTTGTAAAGAATATCATTTTTTCTGATGAAGCTATCTTCCTTCTAAATGGTAATGTAAATAAACAAAATTGTTGTTATTGGGCAATAGAAAATCGAATTAGATTATGGAGAGGCACACACAAAAACCTGAAAAAGTGAAAAGTGTTGTGCGAGATCGTTGACGGGAGAATTCTAGGGCCTTATTTTTTCGACAAAAATTTAACCGTTACGGTGTATTTAGATTTTCTTCGGGACAATCTACCAACACTTATAGCTTTGTACCCAAATCCAACCGAAGCTAATCCTCTCAAGAATAACTTCTTCTTTCAGAAGGATGCGGTAGCTCCGCATTATGCAGCCCTTGTCGGAGCCTATTTAGATCAGATTTTCCCAACCTGTTGGATAGGAAGAATGGCGAGCCATATCGCCAGATTTGACACTCTTAGATTTCCTTTTATAGGTACTCTTAAAAATAAGATATACCGGTGTTGGAAGATTCAAAAAAC
This sequence comes from Phrixothrix hirtus, assembly GCA_024586415.1. Classification (NCBI taxonomy): domain Eukaryota; kingdom Metazoa; phylum Arthropoda; class Insecta; order Coleoptera; family Phengodidae; genus Phrixothrix; species Phrixothrix hirtus. The sequence continues at coordinate 3,973 of JAHWXV010085872.1, forward strand.
AGAATTTGTATAGAAATTGGACGTATCGGTCCAAAAGTTATCAACAATGTGCAAAGAAAGTTTGTTAATCGTCTTGACTACTGTCAGATCGTCAATGGTGCGCAGTAGTTACTTTTTATAATTTAGCATTGTCAATAAGTTTTATGGGCTTTAAATTTCAAGGTGATTTTTCTCGAAAATTTTCTTCTATCACCTACATCAATTTTAACCATGTTGTACGCTGTTTAAATTGCGTAACAAAAAAATGGCGATTACTATTTAAAAAACACATCGATGACGTCATAATTGTTTGAAAAATGACCGAAAATCTTAAAAAAATGTATAAAAAAATGGCAAATGATTTTAATCGTTAGACATGCCCGAGCTATTTTCCAAAAAAAAATTTAGACAGGTTTTATAGACTCTATGCGTTACTTTGCGAAAGCTTTGTATAAATCAACCACCTGCCATATCAATACACAACCGTCATTTCGGTATAAAACATGCCGTGCTTAAGAAATTAGTTTGAAGCATACCCGCTGCCAGGATCTTCAACACTAATATATACATTTACAGATATCAAAGATACTTACGCTGTTATCTATTATGGGCTTACTAAGGGCCAATTTCATAACAAATTTAAAGTTATTTTAAATTTTAAAGTTATTTTTACGATTGGCTATATAATTAAAACTGTAGAAGTTAAAGTTGACTGTAAAATAAAGTAACCGTTAGGTTTATTATGAAACTGGCCTTTATATATGTATTTATGCTACTTTATAATGCGATATAAACGATGATACACACATTATTTATTTTATAACTGTATTTATCACTCTCGTCATCAATTTTTAATTTTACTATATTGAATATCTATTCATGCTTTTAAAACCACTTTTTAGATTGCAATAATGAAAATATAAGTGTTGTCATGTGCTATAACGTAGCTACGACAAGTACAACATAATATCGGGTAAACGATGGTCAACCTAGCTAATACAGTATCGTCAGGTGTGGTAGAATGATAAATGGCATTTCAATGGCTTATAGATGTAGGACAAAATGATTAACAAAATGTCGTACCTAGATGTAGAAGAACGGGTACCCTCCAGGCCGAATAATAGCTTTCAGTTCTAAATAAAAGGATGGCATATGTATCGACGTAATCAACCATGCAGTAAATCCGATGGTAGAAGGGGGCCCTTATGAGTCGTGCTATATATGAATAAAATGTGACTTTTCTACTATTGACTTTAACAATCATCCGTGCCTAAAAAGTGAACTTAAAACAATATTTCAACTGAATGGGAAAATTCTTTTATACCCCCCCTCCGGTATATAATTGAATAAGGAGTGACTGAACTTCAAGATGTCTTGTAAAATTGTGTCATAAGATTAAACTGAATTAAAACGGAATTAGCGAGGAAATTTTGCAGTTCCCTTCTCTGTATAAATTAAAATATAATCTCCCTGTCAGGTTTTGACAGTAAACCAAATCTCGAACTTCATACATTTGTGCGACAATAATAAAATGACACTAACAAAAATTCAGGTAATACATAATGAGAATAACAGCTGTTTATCGCTACTTTATGATAATAGTGATAGATATGTGAATCTGTAGCTCACACGGAGACAAACTGAGACAATATCGATCTTATCGTTAAATCCTCAGTAATACATACATATTTAATGGGACTATCCCAACCATAGAACACCTTAAAACTAAGAATAGTATATATGGACGTCACAAGATAAAATAGAATAAAATATGGTAATAAATAAGCAAAATAAAACCTTTTAAGGGTACCTACGCTTGACTCTGAGGTGGTCTCCGGCGAAAACCGCCCCTCATAAACGCTCTGTGAACAAGAATGGAGCCGTTTATGCACGTCGTAATTAAGAAGCGTCCTTGTCCCCTAGTCAGGGTTAATAAACGACTTACGTTGTTATTTCCCGTATGTCAAATCCCCCTGGCGCCCAAAACGAACGCCGTGATGGTAATGTCCTTGTCCGAGTATAGTATTTGTAAGCCCGTAAGGACAAGGGATCGCCGTACTTAGAGATTTTATCACGGTGTGTACCTAGGTGGTGAGTAGGACCTTCACAGCTGATATCCACGTCGCATAGTACAGCCCGATTCTTCTTTATGAAGACGAAGTCGGAAATGCGTAAGATCCCGTTGGTAAGACGCATCCGTCTTCAATAAATACAGCAAAATCGTTTCAAGTAAATTTTAAAACCACATCTAGAGTGAAATTGTGATTTTTTGATTAAAAATAAATTGGAGATGCGTGCTTATAAATAACATAACGTAGGAAACACTTAGTTAATTAATTTAAACCAGTTTTGAATATTAAATCTCCCAGATGACTTAGAAATTATATTACAACAAGGAGCGGTTTTTTATAAAAGACCGTACGTTCGGAACTACTCAATTTCCCGCCCTTTTTTAGGAGAATTCGCGCACAAAAGGACGATTCTATGCTTTTTCAATATACAATAATTTATATCTCCACACTCGCTCAAAAAGCATGTTCTTTGGCAGAAGACTGCAAATACTTTCGAATGTTAACCTTGCCGACTAAAAATAGATTAATATGTTAACAGAATACAAATATGTCTAAAAATTAAATTAAAATATTTAAAGCTATCAATTCTTATCGATTTATTCGTAATAAAATTTAAATTAATCTTCGCAAACGTATTTACATAGATCTAATATTTTAATAATTTCTATTAGGAGGGAAATTATAAGAATTAATTTTGTATCGATACATATAAACGCAGGATGCCAAAATCAGAAACATGTGAATGTCTCAAAAGAGCAGATTTGCAATATTGTAACTCAGTAACTGTGCATAAAGTAACTGTAATCGATAAAAATTGTGCTGAAATAACTTTCCCAAGAACGCCTAGGTTTTGTGTGTCGATTTGTCATCGTCAATAAAATATGGGTTGGTTAGTGGCTATCAATGCAGCGAGCAGAATCATAGATATCAAGCTCAAGAGATAACAAGTACAGAGAAAGAAGTTGGCTGGATAAACAGTATTAAAAACTTTTGACTAACTACAAAGTCATTGGGGATAAAGCACATCTACACTCGGTTTTTGCTGGATTGAATAAAATAATGAATTTATAATTTACTTTTATATCAACTATATTTGGTTCCCTCTGATTTTCTTTTAATTCCTAAACTAAGGATTTTCCTATATGTGCAGTGATTTTCATCCACTGAAGAAGTTAGGACTGCTGTTGGTGCGCTTTTTGCAGCCACTGCGGAAAACCTTAGAGCATACCTAGATAAAAGTACCGAAATTATTTTGAAAACACTTATAAAGTGCTCTGATTTAACCATTAAAGCTTATAACGGGGATGCTTGACCAGTATTGCAAGTACTTCGGGTTTAGCTTTTAAGTCGGAATTTGGGCCAGGACTGTATGTTGGATTCTGCGGAATCTATCTAAAACTTTCTTCAATTATGTACAAGATAAAATTATTTACAAGGTTGTTTCCCAGTGTGAATTGGAGCTTATAAACTCTATTAGTTTATGGTTGTTAACTAGTTTTAATTTTGTACACTCTGTATATACGTTTTTGTCATGACTCTTGCAATTAGCTCAGTTAACACTTTTTATTTTAATTAAGTTGTGGCTCGTAAGTTCTGTGCATTTTACTATTTCTTTCACGGTTTTCACAATACTTTTATTTGTATTTAATTATGAAGCACTTTAAACATTTTAAACACAGGATAATTTTCATGCATGTTATTTTGATCTGTATTTCACTTTGATTTCTATTTATTTGTGTTTGTAAGTATTTACTCAAACTGTGGTTATATTACCTTTATAATATAATCCTTTATTAATTGTTTGTATAATTTTACATTCAGTAATAAGACTTTATAACAGAAAAATCAATTATTAAACATAATAAGCAATTTCTAGAAAGTTTGAATTCTGTTATAGGTATGAACCAAATTAAGTTAGAAGTCGGCCGTTTCTTTTTTAACAACTGAACGTAGATGTGACAATGCATTAATTTTATACTATTTTTAACAATCGATATCATTGATTCACCTCACTAATTTACAAAATGGCGCTTACCAGCGGCGATCGGGTAAAATTGCGTTTTAGCTTTGTTGTTTACGCGAGTGAAATTTGGTTTAGATAATTATCATTTGGTGTCACATTATTTATAATTGACCTAGTATTAATTAGCGGATCGTGGCCCGACATCCACCTAAGGGTTTCTGTCAGCACGTGGCGGAATAGGTCTTTTCGGTGGGTGACCTTTTCACAGCTGTAGGAATAGGATCCTAACTGTATTTCACACATCGGTGAGTGCTATTATTAATAATTCTTGACCGAACGAAAATTGTATTTTTGTTCATTAAATGATTTCAAAAATTAGCAAAGCAAATAAACACACTTTGTAATTTGTTTGAACTAAATGAGGTGAATCGCTTATAGAGTGTTCTGTTTCTTTCAATTTTGAAATGACACGGCCTGTATTTAAATGAACGGTTATTCTGAAATTAAATTTGAATTATGAAACGCAACAAAAATGAATTTAAGTTTAGTGCAGTAATTTTAATATTAATTATACAAAGGATTAAATCACCTCTAGGTTATGGGGTGAATTCTTCCTTCTAATTATTATAATATATACAGGATGTTCTAAATTAAAGAAACGGTTTTTAACTAATTTAAATAAATATAAGTTACGCCATAAATAAGCATCAAGTTTGTCCTAAAATTTACTAATCTAAATATATACAAAGGGAAACTTGCGGCTATTGCGTAGGTTCATTACACACTGTCAAATTAACTAATTATCATCCTGCATACGTATGTATGCGTGTCACGTCTAGTTGTTACATTCATTTCTTGATTTTTGAATAATGAGAACAGTTAGCATCATTAGTAAAATAAAATGTACAGTCCTCAGATCAAAATTCTTTGTCGGCATTTAGTATGAAAGTTTTACAGTTATTAGTTAATGACGCCAAAGATTGTAGAAGTTGGTTGAAGTGCGGATGTTCATTTAGTACAAAGTGCGGTTGACTGTTAACAACTTCAAACGCAACTGAGCAATACTCACAAGCTGTGCAAGTTATCGACTAAAAGCGGCATAGCTCTCGGACCACGTTAGAAAAAGAATTTTGGTTTGACAATTATACGATTTATTATAAATATCGAACTGTGTTTTTATTGAACGCAAGTGCATTGCTCTATAGTCATGATTGATCTCCTAAATTTTCGCGCACTTAATATAACACAAACACTCAATGTGAACCATTCTTAAACTAGGAAATTATTGCAGAAACATATGTAGAACAAAAGATTCAAAATTTAATTAAAACTTGGTGCAATTGGCCCTAAATGCAGTTTAAAAAACAATGAGCCCGAGGGTTGCAATACTTCACAAGCCGTCCATGATCAATGCATATTTTCCAATCTTTTCTAAAATTAATTAAGTCAGTGCAAGAAGATGGCTCATGATGAACTGTTTCGAAATCCCCAGACGCGTCAAAATAATTTGAAAGAGACAATTACATATAACTGGGATAGATGTTAACCGAATGATGAAGAAACCTAATTTAAGTATTGGCTCAAGTTTTATAAATGAAATAAATTAAATTATCGTGAGTATTCAATACGTATTTATAACCCAAAAATTCGTAGGCTCCTTTACAGGAATACAGTAATGTATATGATGTAATAGAAATGAAACTTCTTTTTTGTTTCTGTTTATCTTAACAAGGGCTTTACTGTGATCAATAAATAATAATGAAGTTTCTCGTTTACACTCGTTCGCGTTACCATCATCTATTGAGTGAAGAGCTAGCTTATATATTATCCTATAGTTCTAAATTTTTGCGTTTTAAGAATATTACTTTTCAAAATTTAAACTTTATCCCTTTTACGACTAGATGGGAGCTTTGATTAACGGATGCTTCGTTTTACAACGGTCATAATTAGAGTTGTTTAATTTTTAAACGGCATTAAATTCAAAGTGATTTGAGTTAAGCACTTAATATTTTTATTTATTACTTACGTTTACCTAGCTTTGGCTTTCGAAATTCATTGATCATACGATTGAAAAGTGGCATAATCTAATCCAAACGGTACATGAAAGAATTTGCAATTTTTCTAACCTTCGCTATTGATTTATACTTTAATGAACGATTATTGGAAACAGATTGAATAATCGTTTGAATCATACACACTTCGAGATTTACTAGTCAACTTTGAAATTTTCTATCAGGTCAACTGAAAACACTCGTAGCAGTGTTGCTGTAAAAACTTGTTTAACGATAAGTTATACGAAATTTACAGATTTTCAAGTCACTAGCCTGCTGGAATCGAATCCTAGGCGTGAATTTATAAATAAGCGATAATGTTTCAGCCTGAATAGTTTTCACAATTACGGAAGCTACTGTCTTAGATTAGATTTGTGTAAACTAACAAAATAAACAGCTCAGGAATAAGGAAGTCTATCAATTATCGACTAGAAAATCAGAATTAAAAGCACTGGTTTTATAATTTTAATTGAATTTGTTACCAGATCTAATTGTTCATATTACTTGTCTGTAAGTTAAATTAAATGTGTTATAATCTAAAAATAAATGTTTTGAAAAATAATTTGTTCGGTATAGAAACATTAACGAAACAAGTACTAGTTTTAAATGCTTGTAAAGAAATCAAACAGTTAAAATTATCTTCCAGTCATCTTGTATATTATATCAATTAACAAACTTGCTTTTACACACAAGTACTAGAACATTGCCTAATGCAAGCAATCTGAAATATAAGACTGTTTTAATAACTTGGTTAACGACTTAACAATTTCTTAACAAAACTAAAACTGTTCTTGACTTCAAAATTTATTAGTCACGCAACACTTTTTAAAACAAATTAAGAAGTTACATTAAATATAACTGGGTAGTTTGCCAAAACAGAAATTCTGCGTATGATGCTCGAAGATCCCAAAATTATGATTCATAAAAGAATTTTATTTAAATCTAGCACGATTGCTATCTGACCCGTTTCTATTTAATCAGGAAATTTTGAAATGGAGTATTACAGACTCAAGTTTGAAACTATCAGCTCTTGGTGAAGCAAACACCTGGCCGTGATTACATCACGAAGAGGATTATAATCCTTACACACGAACAAAAATTTAAAATCTTATCGACCAAATAATTATTTTTGGCTTAAATATAAAATAACCCAAATCACCTTGCAATTCTCATGGTTACCTCACAACTAATTTGATGAATATGGCCCATCAGAAAACTCATGGGAAATTTAGTAGATTAAAATATTAAGATTTAACCAGAATTCAATTTTACACAAAGTAAACGTATCACACATGGTACATTATGACGGAATAGAACCGCTTTGCGCCCGAAAAAGCCGTCTCAAACGTTGATTGCCCTAAATTAGCTAGCAGCTCCGACTACAGCAGTGGAGAAAGGGGGATACTACGAATACGATGACATTAATTAAGCTAAAATTCAGGAACGCCTCAAAAGTGCCAAAATCGGAAAAAAGTCGTAATATTTGGGCGCCACTTTACCTAAATATTTTAACGGTTAGCTTTTACAGAAGTGAGACGGTAAAGAATCTTATTTCAAACCGAAAGGTTATAATTTTATCATGGCATACTTACTAGTTAATTACTTAGCGTAAGCGACTGGATAGACACTTCAAATGCAGTTCAAGTTAGACTTACAATTTAAAAATGTTTTACTTATTTATGACTAACGTTTCCCTGTAAGAAACTCATAGTAGTAGTAATAAAAACGCCTGGACTAAATAATTCACTTATAATAATAAAAAAATAACATGGTACAGACAATCAAAGAATATTGAACATTCGTTTACCTAAAGCTAAAGACACGTGCAAAATACGGGACCTCTTTTTAAATTCCTAAATTTACTCTTAATTAATGATAACAAGAACTGGTCCCGTCTAGTCGTGGCTTCAAATTAACTTAAATACTTCAATTAAATATATTTTTGTTCATTAATTAAATTTGATACCAACATGAATAAAATTGTCTATCCGCTACTGGATTGAAGTAAGTTTTTCCAGTGGACGTTATTACGTGAATACAAAAAGGAGGTTGATTGTCGAATTCCCCGGAGGTATTGGTTGGTTTGATGGATCGAATAATGTCACTTACTCGTAATCCCCGTGGTCTGCGACTTCAAAGAAACAGTGCGGCCTATGGTTTCGACTTCTATCGTACCTTGTACTGCCTTGCCGGGCCCTAATTTTCACTTACGAATCGGAGATGTAGTCTACATGCACCCCAAACAAAGTTTGCCTTTAGCGATCGTAGACCGAGTTTCCAATAATTCGACCTCCCGTAAATAATCACAAAAGGTAGTTAGTCGATTATTTCCTTAAATCTTAATTTTGGCAGGCACTGAAGAATGCAACTTCTTTTCGCAACGTTCAAGACTCTACTGTCTGTTAATGGAAGTTTTCCCCTTGAAATTGCAGGGAGAAGGGATCGGTGGTTAACATTTATATTTAGAAGAATAAACATTCTCATGGGAAAGCTGATGTATTTTTTTAAGAAACAGCATCTATGTTTTTTAAAACGATAACTGGGATTTTTGAATATTAATAAATGTTGTTAAAAATGGATTTGCATAATTTAAAAATTTACGTTTGTAATTTTGACATAGAAACGGTACTGGTAATTCACCAATTAGGTTTTAGTCTTAATTTACTTATGTATATATATATATATATATATATATGTGTTGTTTTTGAGGATTCCGCGGGTGTTGTATGTTACAAAGGTGTTCCGGGTATTGCTCCGCGTAAGTAATTCA
>JAHWXV010085885.1:0-11236 GCA_024586415.1 Phrixothrix hirtus
TATATATATATATATATATATATATATATATATATATATATATATATATATATACTCGTACATAGTCGTTTTCATACACAAAGGAAATGTTTCTTATGCAATAGTTCATTATCTTAGGGTGTAAACTTTAGCAAATCATTGTACGCTTACGAATTTAAAGAATTATAGCATGAAGTAAATTTAAATCATCGTTGATTAATTAATTATTTAATGTTATTTCTATACCGAAATTAACTATCAAAACAATGATTTTCAAAAGTATTACTTAAACCTTGGACAAATTGTAACTTACTATAATAATTGAGCACAATGTGGAACGCCAAATATGAATTAGTCGGATATAGGGGATACCTACCTTTAAATGGACGACAGGTTCTACCAACGATTGTACTGCACTCTGCGTACAATTAAAACTATTATAATATATCGGCGTTTAAATAATTTACTAAATCGTTCTCCATTATTTAAACTGACAAGAAAGTTGCAAAATTCTTTAAAGCATTATTATTGGCTGCTTATTTCACTCTTGATTTGACATTTTAAAGTCATTTTCATGACGATGTGCTATTGTTTACTGCCGCATGTGACAGGGTACTTCAAAAAATGAACATCATTAACAATTCCACTATTTTATGTGGCAACCGCCCTGTTTCTTGAAAACGGATGTTTAGGGAACCTATACATCAGAAAATTTCATAATTTATGAGATGCCCTATTTGAAAAATTCACTCTTTAGGGTTTTAAAATATTTAAGTTGCTCGTTAAATTTTGATGCCCTTGTATGCAAAAACTTTACATACATCTATACACCCCATAAGCTTCATTATTGGTTAATAATTAACCAATTGAAATATCCCCCGTAATATTCTAAATGCGCAAACTTGAATATGGCGAAGCAAATGATAAAATTATTGAAGTTAAGATATCCATGAAACCATCAATTTTCTTTAATTAATTGTATTAGCAAGCCCATTTTAGAAAATCCCATCGAATCAAAAAAAAGTATACCATTCTATTTAAAATAAGATAGTTGGCGTTGATTTCCGATATAACTGGAAGTGATTCATTACTAAAAATATTTTATTTAGTAGATTAAAGGTTTTAAATCTTTACCAGGAAGTTCAAAATAATTTATCCAACGAATTATACGAAAAACCCTATATCTTAAAATTATATCCTAACTTCTTTCTGCCTAGATTTCTGATATAAAATTCTGATATTTGAGCACTTTCTTCAAAAATGGTATTTCCTGTAATTCCTCTCTAAAATGTATTCAAGGAAAATTGATTAGAAGTTTATGTTGCATATCCTATACATAATTGTAGCTTTTTTTCAAAACAAATTAGTATAAATTTGCAAGTAATCAGATTAGGAAAACCAATCAAACAAGTGAATTATTAGCTTGATAACTGCAGAATAAAATAATTTCTCTGACTTAGTAAAAAAAACATCTCGGTAAGGCAGAAAAATTGAACCTATGCATTTTTACTTGATCCCCTTTAATTAGTTTGACGAATAGTATCTAGGAATTATGTCATATGTACATAGCCTTGTTGATTATCTGGGTTGGCAGTGTGGACAATTTATAATAAATTACTGTATTATGTGTTGAAATTACGCAACTATTAGGTTTTAGAATTTGTGGATAACCAAACTGTTTCCCGACTTTATTATAGATAATAAACCGGAGGGATAAACTCCTTATGTTCGGGCAATTAATGTACTGTACCACTAAATCTTACCTAGAGGTAATCTGTTTATACTTTCCTTTTTAATATTTACTTTCAAGATTGTGCGTCACACTAAAAATTTTATTTACGTCATACATTTATATACCTGATATGTGTAAAAAATACAAATGAAATTCTTACAACTACAATAGCAAATAAAATTTACTACAAATACCGTTATGTAGCCGAAAACAATGATCTGTTAGGATAGATCCTGTTGATCTTTATTTTTACCAAAATTAAGCATTTGTATGAATCTTGCTAAAAGTATTTAACTGCAGGTGTAAAAACTATTTAAAATTTGAATTTTACAATACTTTTGCGTTAAACTAAATGTTAAACTTTTTTAAAAACTTCGTTTAAAAAAGTTATTAGTTTTAAAACTTCAAAGATTTTCACTTACGCAGTTAAATTTGATTTAGATGTTATCATTTGATTGGTAGGCAATATACCTTCTTTCTGTTAATTTCCTTTAAAAACAGAATTGGAATTTTATGATTTGATTTCCATGTCAAGTTATGTTCTGGAGGGTAATTCTTCAAGTTTTGCTTCTAGTGAGACGCACGATTTTTCACGTACATCCCGCTTTATAAAATTACATTGAATTTTATAAATTTCTTAACGGTGAATCCGTACACTTCAATTTACTGCTTGTTATCAATAAAATATATGATAATATTTCATATACTTGGATAAGTTCTACGAGAAGTATTTTACTCCGAATTTACATATTTACCATCAAAATGATCGACTTGTAAGGCTGTCACTGGTTGCTTAATGCATCACCGCGTGTTCAACGTAAGTAAGATGATTTTTCCTGCAACATTCTGCTTTTATAACTTTATTAAATTCCCTTTCTGCTGTTGCATTTTCCAATCAAAGGATTTAAAATTTTAATGTGCTGGTTGCGTGCCATGTTGGGAAACCGTTGGAATTCCGTTAGATATTTGCGTTCGTTTCGTAACCTTCCATGAGTTTTACAGCTTAGATTAGTAAAGTATATGACACCATAATTTTCGGACGATTCCATACTTTATGGATTTACTGCTGCAAGACCTTTGCGCATTGAATATAAAATTTGAATTAGTCCCTTCGGTTTTTAGTTTATTTCACACTATGGATTATATATCCAAAACCACGTTTTTTTTGTTAACAGGGCACAATTTAAACTTTGCTAAATATTTATTTTATAGTCTGTGAACATCGTTTTTAACTTAGAAATACTGTTAGATAATTTCTACTTAAAGTAACATTTTAGAAATTTGAAAAAGGTTATAGCTTATTTCAATTTTCTAATTTGAGAACGGAATAATTTTTATAAATGTTTATTACGAGGGTGAGTGTCTAAGAGCCTTATGTTATACCCTGTATTATTGGCTGCCATAGGTAGATGAACAGCCACTATATTTCGATTAGACGAACATCCCGTAAATAAAAAAAATCAATGCTAGGCGGTGGTAGTATGCTATCAAAGGATTCTGAAATTTGTCCATGACGAATGCCTGTACGATGCCATCATAGTTGTAAAGCACACGTTTCCAATTGATAATAAATCCGAGGTACGAGAAGACCATGGAAAATTATCAATATCGATAATATCCAAGAGCTACGTACTAACTCTTGAATTGCGTGATCATGCATTATCTTGCCGGAAACAGCGGTTTTCTAAGCGTTCAAGAAATATCATTAACACAAATGGAAACACGTTACCAGTGTAACGAAATAACTGCTAGAGTAATTCTACTTCCATGAGAGGTGATTTCCCACGTCATTGCACCATAAGTTTTACCGTATTGCGCTTTCTCTGAGATGCTTTCTGGTAATTCCACGACCATTATGAGCCCATAAACAATGTCAAATAATCAGGAAATACACTTGCTTTCATTCCTCATTCCAAGGTTACCTTTCACTACACCACTATAATTGTTCAATTTTATGACGTAGAGTTAAAAGTAAAGTGAGCAATAGTCGAGGTGGTCTAAACCAAAGGATAATATCGACTGTTTTATTCAAAGTAAATAATAACCAGCGAAGTAGAAAGCAATAACTTCTGTATTAAAAAAAGTGATAAATGAATGTAAACTAAAACTGCAGTCGTTTTTAGAACTTCTATTTCAATAACAAAAACGTAATTTATTACAGGTATATAAAAAAAGAATCTCATAAGCCTACAAGAAATGCTGGTGAATTACTTCTTCGTGCAATTATGTTTCTCAAAAAAGCACTTTACATACTATCTTTGCTTATAATCTACATATTCCATTTTAAATGTGGCGTATTGTTCTGAGCTTACTTCCTACTACAGCCAGTTGTTTACTTTTTCATGGCACTACAGGTAACTGAATTTAGAACATTTTTCTTCAATCTTATGATCTGGAATGATATCCTCTTCTAAGGTATTATAAGTACTTGATAGGTGCGAAACTATATCCACTCTGAAGTTCCGCTTCTGCTTACATCTCTAATTACCATATATGCATTCACAACTGTAGTTAATAAATCTTGTTCTACTGTCAGCATCCTACGCCATTCTATTCCCTTAAATTGGCAAAAAGAAGAACGACTTCTGAAACATACTTAGATTTCGTCGGTATACATGTTATTCAGGACAAACATTGTCTTGAAATATTTCTAGTTGTTTATTCGCTAAAGTCATAATTTTCGTAGTCGATCTTATTTAATAACTTCATTTCCTTCATTGGTACTAAACCTGCAGATCCCATGCAATACAGTTCAATTCGGTTCCATGATATATTCATCTTCAAAACGTGTGGTAATGGTTAATATAATTAATAAACAGAGAAAGAAATTGAGATCAGACGTGAATATGCTCATCCACACATTTGCTTACAAACAAAATACACACACACGCGCGCAGGAATCCACGCGCACACGCGCACGCACACACACTCGTACCAACGCGGCCATGTATCCACGCACACGTGCGCACTCGTACACTCGTACACATGCACACATGCATCCACGTACAGGCTGTCCATTCTAGCGAGAACGATAACTTCTAAATGCGCAGTGGCAAATTAGTCATTTTAACCGTTTTAATTCGTTTTACCCGTATCATTCGAGCTCTGTACTTAGGTACATTCTAGTAAAAACCATTACTTGGTATATTTAGTTTTCTTCAGTATTATTTCCGGTTGTTTTATATTTATAACACTCATTCTAATTTATTTATAATAAAAAATATATAGATATTCTTTTAAATTACATTTTAGTTATGATATTACTGTAGTCCAAAAAAACTAAATTTATTGCAGGTAAAAGTTAAATACTTCTAATTATATTTATAAATAAAACATTGTATAGATTTTTAATTTTATTTAGGTATTACCGCCTTAAACATTATAATACCTATGTATGGAACGTTTTAACATTTTCCTAAGTAAACTATCCTAGTAAACTAATGAAAGTTAACCTTCACGTAACAAAAACGAATCTGTACTGTCAAAGATTTCTACAATTCGAAAATATTTTTTATTGCCAATATATTATTTTGTATTGTAAATGTTCTAATAGAAAGCGAGAAGCAACTCATGTTAAATATACTTTTGTCAACGATTGTACTTCGTTTATAACTGGTATTTTGAATCTTTGTAACATATAACTTCATTTCTGTTTAGCTTGCTATAATGGGCAGCCTGTACAAGCGCACACACGTACTCTCGTCTATTCGCACACGCGCACTCATGCGCACAATTTATACCCGTACACACCCGCACGTTGCCACGACACCTACATACAGACATACACACAGAAGAGTTTTTAAAAACTTGCTTTTCGAACTCAGGGGACCTCAAAACGTGTATTGCACTAAATATTTGGCGCGGAAAGTTTAAGGTGAATATATTTCTTCCTCGTTTATTTATATGTAGTATAGGGAAAAAGAAAGAAAAAATATAATCCGTCCTGAATAAGCAACCCTTTATATTTCTGCAACGGTGATTAAAGTGTCAAAACATTGTACAAGATTAATTTATCGAGATTGACAACATTGTGATTAACCCAAAATTAATTAATGTTTGTTTTAGGCAAATATATATATATAATAAATTAGATACTACCGAGCATGCAATCATTTTAATTTTGGATATCGCAATTTGAACTTATTTTACTGAAAAGTGTAGAAAACGAGGTTAAATAGATAAGATATCAAGTACTGACTGAAGATTTGTTCTATTCGGAATATTATAAATATTCAAGTTTCTGTTTAAATACCATCAAACGCCATTTCAAAACTTTAGGATACTTAAAGCTCCATGAAATTACACAATTGGAAATCAATTTATTATTCTAACTTTAGTTTAAATAATCATTTACAGTTGTAATTAAAATAATATTCCATTTATTACATTTATGTCATGAATATGATAAAGTTAAGTGTATCCATAGAACTCCCGAACGTTATTCATGTATCTATGTCTTTAGCGATATCAAGTATTTTGGCACGATATTAATCCTTACTGAATTACATTTAGAATCCCTGGAAAGTTAACACTAGGTATAACAAGACACACATGCTTCTCAGACCGCCAAGATGATTAACGAGAGGCGGTAATTACTTGTGACATTTAATGTAAGGTACAAAGCCCGCGTAATTAGGGTATAGTTTAACTTTGATATCCATAACTATCTTACACAAGATAACTTCACCACTCAGCAGCGCTGTCGTGGTTTGGCTCTAACATTGTTGCCTATATGTTAAACAAGATCTAAAAGCCTACGCACTATTCTTTAATTTTAATATACCAGCTGAAATTATATATAATTTTTTGCGATAAATACTTCAACTTTATTTGTAATAACACGTCTTATAGAACAGTTAATGGAGAAATTTAAATTTAATTCTTGTAATGGACTTAACTTCATTATGGAGGTTAGACTAAATGAATTTAAATTTTGATATCACCAGCAATCAAAGAAGCATTTTTTAATACATGAAATAGTGATTTCGCTGTATATTTCAGTACTCTACTGTTACACTTTATTCTGCTGTTGTCATTCTTAGAATGCGCCATAATTCCAGTAACTTCAAAAAATAAACTTACTTAACTCACATGTTGATAAACATAATTCCTTACCTATTGTGTTTAATGGACAAAGGACAATGGACAATACCATCAACAAATAAAACAAAAGCAAAAGCTAAGTGGAGAAAAGAATATATTAAGCATTGTTAATTTAGGTAACTCGATTTTATAGAAACTGAATAGAAATATTTCATATTACGTCAAAAGGCAGAAGTTTTAAAAAAATTGATAAATTAGATAGAGAAAACTTAAAAAGAAGAAAATTGTCCTAATAAAATTTATCCAGGGAAAGCTTTGGAAAATGTTAAGCAAAATTGATGTTAGAAACTTTAAAAATACTTTTCACTGTTTATATTGTAATTTGTGCCTTTGAATATTTACTATAGCTTCTTTCCTCAAATATTACATAGTACAACAGCACCATTAAAATATGATTTTTGCTTTAATATGTATAATAGATACGTAATGTTTAATATAAAAATGTTCATTTAACAAAGTATTTTAGATTTAGATTTAAGCATTAATTTGTTCGCTATTAATTGAATAGGTGTTCTTTTACGTTTGTTATTAACTCGATTCGTTAATGGTATTTGTCGCATAGTCCTTGAATGTTGATACTTGAAGTCCTATATTTACTAATTCGAAGTTCCTTTCATCTTCGGAATCTAGGTTATTTGTTAGAAATTTAATTACATCTTCTTGTCTACCAATTACTTCGATTTTAATTCTGCTAGAAGCAATCGATTTGGTTCGTCCTGTAATTCTCCTAATAGTAATCTCGTTTCTGTGAAGTAGTTTTCAAATAAACCTATACGTACGTTGAATTCGGTAAAGACTAAGTTTATAATTTGTAATCAGTGATATATTCTTTATAAAATGGAACCAGTTAATCTGTAACATTTGCATTTAATTGTAATTTCTCTCAATTGTGAAACAATTCGGCATGACTACAATTGCCACTTACAATTGACTAATTCAATTACAGAACTGGAATGATTGATTAAAGCAATTAAGGCAAACCAATCTAAAGACGAAATTTGGAAATTAAACAAAATACAACGAAATTTACGTATTTAATACTGTTAGGAACATAATAAAGTTGCAATGTAGAATGCATAAGAAATAGCAAAATCCAAAAATCCTTGATTTCTGCCGACGTCAAGCTTATATCAACGCCTAATGAAACAGAAGCTAAACATTGTATGTATAATTAAAACGTCATATATTTAACAAGTTCCATAAATCAACAACTAGTCACTGTGGTGATAGTTTCCTATTCGAACAAACAAATTGTCAATCCAGTTCGTTGCGTTTTAGTTAATAACTCGCTTGTTCGAGTGAAAAACTGTCACCGTAGTGACAAGTGATCGATTTATGGAACGCGCCTTTAATTGAAAGGAACTGCTGCACGGTGGCACCTCACATTGCATTAATACAATGTATCGAGTCTACATAAGAAATTTCATTTACATGACATTTGGATTTTGTAATGGTTAAGCATCAGTTTCCCGAGTTCAGCGATATATAAGCAGATCTGGATACACGTTTTTCAATAACCCAATATCTTTGCAGTTAGTAAGGTAGTTTTAATGCAGCTTTACATATAATCTAATAATTATTTTATAATATAGGTTGCCTTTATTATTAAGCAGTAATTGTTTTTGAAAGCGTCCACCTTACCCTAGTTTTATTTACAGCATCGATTGTTTGTTGCGAAAGCACAGTTTAGGCTTTCATAAAAGTCAATGGGAAATTTAAGCCTATTTTTAAGAACCCGAAAATTATTATTGTTTACTTGGATAAGGTTTATTGTTCTTAATTATACCAATTTAGGATGAATAGTGGTCGCTGCAATAGTGTTAATAATAATCATTATAGTTAGACCAACGCTGCGACTTTATTTGAACAGTCGTTAAGGCTGTAGGTGTTACTAGAGAAAAACTTAGGTTATCTACATCATAAAGTACTTACTGAAAATACAATATTTGAGTAATATAATTTAAAGCCTTAAGGCTAAATCGTTTAAAAATTGCAAAACAGCACTTAAATAGATAATTACAAATACAAACGTTAAAAAAATTATAAAATATGTCATTACTTTAACAACCACCATAGGAATTAATGTTGAAAATATTTAAGAATAACCTAATCATCGAACGGCACATGAAAGAACCAAACAAATTTAATGCTGTTACTGTGGTCGTCACTGTCAATAGATTAGTGAATACAAATAATTTTATTTCACCGACCAGACGCGATTTATTTGCTTTTATTTTAAATTTAATGACAATTGTCAACATCTAATTTTGGTAGTTTATGGCCCCCTGTCATGCATCTCAACAAATGGTCTTCTTACACCTTTCTTTTGTTAAAGGATTATATTTTATTCAATAAGCGTTTTGTTCTGAACAATTACGACAGAATTAAATAATAATTTATTTTTCAATATTATTCTATATTAATTATCAAACCTATAAAATACACAAAATAGGTAATGTAACAAAATATTTATAAATATATGAATATAAAGTGCAGTATGATATCAATCATTAAATTCAAAATGACGTGAGGCACGTAATTATCAGCAAGACAAAAATTTTTAGGCTAATTCTACAACAATATTGATTGAATGTAATTTAAAAAAATTGTTAGATTAAATTATATCATTTTAACCCTTAAGTTGGCAAAGGTAGAAACGGTAATGCAAAAAAATGTATTATAGAGGAAAATGAAAAAATATAGTTTAAATAATGTCTGTTGACTTTATAAAGGTTTATTATGAGCTTATAACATTTTGTTTTATATAGTATCTTATAATATACACTGTTGAAAACAAAGTTGACCCCTTTGTATGAAAATTTAAATAACAGTACCTATTTTTAACTAGGCACAATTTCACATTATATTTTCGACAAAAAATTAATGTTTATCTTTTTGAGCACAGCCTATGTCCTTTTTTTCCATCATATACGGATAAAAAACCAACATTATCAAAACGAACGTCGTTTTGAGGTCTTGCAAGTTTTACTGCAATAGCTTTTTTGGGTGCCCATAATACTTCATTAGAAGGCCGGTCACATTTTGATTGTCTTCGGTAAAGTACATTGTTAGCAATTACATATCGAAATTCTTTTAAATGTAGAAGTTCTCTTTTATTTCCTAGTGGGCGTTTTTCTCTACGATATAGTAACCAAGCATGGTCTACACATACGCCAAGTACTTGCGAAAATATTCCAAGGAACCACCAATGTGTCTTGAAGTAGGTTCGATACAACGCAACTGTCTGCTAAATCAATTCTACCCATATGTGTATTAAATTAAGTCAAAATTTGGGAGAAATCTGTTTTTATTTTATCTTGAGATTCCATGCTGTATCTTTTAATTTCCTAAATTGGATAGGAGGCTGCA
The DNA here is from genome assembly GCA_024586415.1 of Phrixothrix hirtus. Lineage (NCBI taxonomy): Eukaryota > Metazoa > Arthropoda > Insecta > Coleoptera > Phengodidae > Phrixothrix > Phrixothrix hirtus. Next base: position 10,184 of record JAHWXV010085885.1, read on the forward strand.
CGAAGGTACTTGATAAAATAACTGCCTTGTTGGCAATCCCCTTTACTATAGCCATTTTCTTATTATTGTCAAATAGCTGTTGATAAGTGCATCTAAGTTTTTGCAAAACTTTGTCAGATGCTATCTCACAGCCCCTCAGCCGTTTACTTCGTATGGTCCCTAAGTCCAGAATCTCATATTCAAACCTTAAATGGCGTATTAGCTCTAAAATCAAAAATAATTGCCGAAATAGACAACTATGGCAGGTTGCTCTGCGATAGTTATGCATAGTACCACAAAAATTTGACCACCAAATCCTATGGTTTCTCCTTTTTCAGAAAATGCTATGTAAATATCACTAAATGTGCTTTCTCCTGTATATAGTATAAAATCTAACGCAATTCCTGAAACACCTGTACGTACGAACATTTTGGATCCACATTTCTTCGGTTTAGTTTTCATATACTGCCGGCTTAGCACAACTCGCGCCCCTTTATAAGGAATGATCATTTCATGGACAGATTGCTTCTTTTTATTTTACATTCTGCTACAATTTTTTCGGATTAATTCTATAAATGATCTAATTTTGAAGTATCTATCGTCATTAATATCATCATTATTTGCAAAATGGGTGACACTTCAAAGCAACTAACAACTCTTTAGTGGCATAACAATAACAATCCTTTTTTATTGATAATTTTGCAACCAGTAATCGATATATGCTGGTGACTGGAATTTTCCCATTAGTAGCTCTATAGCAATAACGTTACAAACACTATTTTCACAATTTGCCCTTAGTTGAACAGTATACAAATTTGTATTTGTAACAACAAATTCCACAATTTTTTCGCAGAAAAAGCTAATGAAATAATCAAGTGCTGATTTTACTGGTTCTGGCATGGAAAGGTTATCTTCATCTATACTGACAAAAAATTCAAAATCTCCATCAACCCAGCTGAAATAGAAGTACAATTATGCGAGGGTTGCCTTTTAAGTAGTTACAAAAACTAGGAAATAAAACAAATTTTTTGGAACAAACTGTTTTATTGTTTTTCAAAATATTCACCTTTAAGT
>JAHWXV010085895.1:0-12592 GCA_024586415.1 Phrixothrix hirtus
ATATATATATATATATATATATATATATATATATATATATATATCAAAAATAAATACTATCCTTTTAATTGTTTATAATAATTTCACTACATAACCAAAATAAAGTTAAGCTTTAACAATTAATTTATAGTCCTATTTTGAATATGCACTTCTTTATTTTTGCACACGTCGCAATAGATAGCCTTAATTTAGAAGTGATAAAATTTTTCTAGTAGTCGTCAAAGGAGATATACAATATTAAAACTGCATGTTTTGCCAGATTTTCGAATCAAGAAATAACTTAATTACAAAGGTCTGTCGTAAACTAGGCTGTGATAGATTTCTGATAAGGCTTCTCAAATTGAGCAAGTATATATGGTTAAGTGTTAACAGACGAGACCTCAAGCCGACTGAGGTATATTAGAAACGATGTTTATGCATCGATGTATAAAGTACAATATGCAGTGTTGAGGGAAAACATCAGCAATGAAAGAACATAAGATGAAACAATTGAAGTATTCTATAGGATCATAAATAGAGCACATCCAATGCTATGTAAAAAGCGTAGTCATATAATTGCAAATTTAGCAAATCAAGGAAAACTTGGAAAAAGGATTGAAAGCCGCCATTCCATAGCAGAGGATATCAGTAAAACTGTTCAAATGGTTTTGCCACATATACAGGATGCCTAAACTAATTTCCTGAACATAGAATTGGTACTACTAAGCAAAAAGGAAATACCTGTAAAGTGTTTGAAATTCTGACGAATTCTTCGACGATTCTTCAAGGCATATTTGAAGAGCTTTCGTTTCTTCTAACAAAGTTAATAAATTCAGCTCTTCTCTTCCTAGCTGATACTCAAGTTCTGCTTGTTGAATACGTATATCTATGTTACTGTAAACAACAATATATGTTAAAAATGAAACAAAGTAAATTGCAAAAACTCACTCAGTTATATCTAATCGTTCGAGCGCCATCTTCAAATTTTTAATTGTCAGTCTTTTATTATCTGTTTCTGTTCTTAATTTAAGAAGTCGTTCTTCAGCTTGCTTTTTTTCAACTTCAGATAGTTCGCGATTATTCGTATTATTTGTACCATTCAGACCATTTGGTTTAATATGGGAAATATGGAGACCAGGAATTCCAAGTTGACCTCGGAGACTTTGAATTATGTTTTCTTTATCTCTAAGGGCATTACGTAAACTTTCGAGTTCTTTTATGGCCAATTCTTTAGGTACAGATCTGAGAGATGAACCTAAACTTATTCCACTTATACTTCCATTTTTCTTTCTTCTTGGTGTACTTGAAAGGGAAACTTCAATGCTGGCCATCTATAAATAAAAATGGCGAATATACTAACAAAATCTATTTTAAGTTTTACTAAATTAAAATTAGAAAAATGAATTCAATTTGTGTCAAAGAGTCTCTTTTTTGTGCGGTATTATGAATTGCGTTGATTGACGCGTAGCTTGGAATGGCTATAACAACGCTCAAGCTAACTTTTGCTTAAGGCAACGAGGAAAAGGAGGTTCCGCGCACCATATCACAAAAAATCCAGCATATTAACAGAGTATCAAATACTTTTAATGTTAGAATGTGCCAAACGGTCATAATTATTCCATAATGACTTTATGTAACATTATTAATTGAATCTGAAAATTTTAAATGAATATCGCTAGGTAGTGTAGATAATATTTCAATTGAATCAATCAACCTTACGATAGTTTGCATCTCTACTGGCTCTGCGACAGCATTTAAATTTATTGAAACTTTTTTTGGGAGGTAGACATAATCGAAAATCATATATCAGCACGAATATATTGAAATTTATGATAAATAGTTACTACAATTGAACACACCACCCTCTATAAAATCGATTTTAGATAATTCCTCAAAGCAAAATGTATTTTATATTTTCCTAGGTCTATTGCTGTTATTTGTTATTTTCATGAATAAAAAACCACCATTAATGTTGATTTTAGACTTGTTAGATAAGTTGGTTAGTAAAAATGTTCTGGACATCTTTTTAATGGGCACCGGATATTAAAACAGTTCATACAGTATACCCCATGTCTAAAAAGGTTGTACTATTTAGATACTATATGGGTTATTTAACCTACGTCATTATTCGCACAGGCATTAATGACGTATGTGGCAACTTTTTAAGTGAATGAACTTTATGGTAAAGACATCATTAGTTAAAAATTCATACCTTTGCTTCCAAAGTTTCCAACTGCGCCATTCTTGGTTGAATAATAGTTGGTTGTAGTGTAATCTATAATAGAAAACAGAGTATCAAGATATGCATAAAAATGTCGTCTAACATTAAACCGTGATGCAAGAATAACAACTCCCCGTACGGTACTATGCATAACCTCGATATAACGATCGCAATCAGAGAGCGAGATATATAATGGTCGAAAGCCTATTATACATAAAGTACGTTTTTATGTTGCCATACATAGGACTGATGTTTGCTTATCTTTGAAATTATAGTAAACAAATATAAATATACAGTCGTATGGGTAGTTTGTTCTATAAGAATTTTTTATACGCACGTCCGTTATATTCGGTTTTTACTGTACCTAGTCATAGAATTGTCAATTTTACGTCTTACATTGAATTTTTGTCAAAATTTAGGAACAGTTAAGTTTTCCTGAAATTACCCTGTATGTAATGAATTAATTTTATAATTATATTATCAACTTTTTGGGTTCATATTTAATTCAATAAATTTATTATTGCAACTTAAATAAATGATGATTTGGTTTATTAAACGAATATAGTATAAAATGTACCACTTTGTTACAATCTTCATTAAATAAAGTACACGTCATCAGCAGAATAAATTAACATAAGGGTTTTATAGTAAAACTGCTTTTAATTCAAGATAAGTAAAGATTGTGTAAATTATTTAAGAGTCTACAAGCATTTTGGCATATCGTCTAGGATTAAGACAGAAATTAAATGTATATACAAATGAATGCTTTTGAACGTTTTACCTTTCACAGGACGGAATCGGCGAGAGTCGTCATCTCTTCGCTCGATAGGATGTACGCGTCAGTAAGAAATAATTTCGAAACTGCTGGAGTAAAAATCAAGGTCGGTCAAGCGTATCCTTACCAAGTAAACCATTATGGGGTTCCGGCTGTCAAATTAATTGTTTTAAAGAAAGGTTATATTGTGAGTGCAGATTTCATAGAAAATTCTGGCTACCTTACATAAAGGGAGTTTTATTTCGCCCAAAAACCCCGTCCACTTTGTCTTATCGAAAATTAGTTGTTATTTACTGGTCACGTCACTGCTTTTCATTCCGGTTAAAATCGTCGCTATAGACGTAGAAAATTTGCAATTTATTGTTTAAATTATTTATAAACTTTGAGATATTTAATACAACCTGTTAAAATGTCATTACGCGTTTATAATTCTGCATGAAGCGAAAGAATAATTTGAATAAAATTAATTGTAGCCAATGTAAATTAGGTTGCCTTTTCTACAATTGTTATTTTAAAGTTATAGCCAATTACATAGCAATAATTTAAATAAAATTGACTTTACAGTTTTTGTAGTATTTAAACGTAAACGCGAGTTGAATTTACGAATCGTTTGTTACGTTATGCAGTTTGCATATGTGTGGTAATATAGTGTTAATTACGGTTTATTGATCTTTTTATTCATGTAGACTGTAGGATTTTATTGAACTATTTCAGGAATAATAATTTTAGTAATCAAGTGATTTTATTATAGATCTTATGCAGAGGCATACCAGTTGACCGCCGTGATTATCAGTAATTATTTAGTTTCCTTGTGCGTAACCATCGGAGTTTCTGGTTTTAGTTCAACAGTGCTGTCGAAATAAAAGCAACGGCACCGTAATTTTAACTACTTCTCGATTTAATACTAGGTGGTTAATTGATTAACCTTGCCTTTTATTGAGTGAACCCGCCATATTCTCTCTGAAGCATGATGCATTCAATTATCCCCTACAAATCTTGCGATTTCTGTTATAGACAAAACTACTAAGATAGTGTCACTCCTTCTGGAGTTTACTGGCTAACTAAACTAAAATGGAACTTAGCCCCGGAATCCGCCTTAACTTTTCACGTCCTTGTCAAATTAAATACTTAGACTTAATGTTGCATTCGAAATCTATAAATTTCTTCTCATTTAAAAAATATTTTGAAAAATACCGACATATCCGAAGTTGATTGCAGCAACGTCTTTTAATCAGATATTTTACAAAACGTGGCAGAAAAGTCGAAGATTTAAGCATGCAGATTATGCGAGCTAGTACTTTTGGATAAACCCCAAAGTAAGAGATTGATAAACTTTTTTTAGCGATCCACATTATTACTTCCTGTATTGTACATAAAGATTTACTCGCTTTTAATTGTGCAGAATCTAACATATTCATCTTACAATACATTTAATTCCTTATTATTTTCATAGTCGTAATGTAAAAAAATAATAAATATTAATTTTACAAGGCAAATTTAGTAAACTGTTTACAATAAACATTCCCATAGAAAATCAAATTGAATCTCTAGTGCACGAGAAGGAATTTAACTAGTGATAAATTTAAGAAATTGTGTTTAAATACGATAACTTTACACGCAAACCTTCACCAAATTTTTTATAAACTAGATTCAAATCTTTACACATTTGTTTATTTAAATACTGTATAAACATGTATTAAATATTGTCCATGTATTTTTAACATCTTGTATATCGTTTGATATAAAAACAGTGGAAATTATAAAATACTGTAAAATGCCGCTCTTTGTCTAGTAATATTAATTTTCATTATTGCAATTTGTATATTGTGTAAAATTCTGTGTACTAGTCTATTCCAACATATTTAGATAATTCCTATTTTATAGTAACATAACGAATTTTATTTTAATTCAGTATTTTTGATGACGCCTCGTATATTTGTTTCATTTAGTTTGTTTCTTTTTGTTAAATTGCTTACAAAACTCTCAAGGCAGCGAGTTGCTTGGTGAAAGACCGCAGATTTTTTTCTAACATCAATCTTGTGACGAGCCACTGTGAAAGAAATGATATAATTGTAAACGCTATCAATTTTAGTCAAGTATACCGACACAAACTGCAGAATAAAAAACTCATAAAGCAAGTAATTACTCGAAATCTGGGAAGAATTACTAAAATAAGGTATATAAATATTTTATGCATGGTTACCATCTTAAACACAACCACGTGAAATTATTTAACCTTAATTTCAAAATGGTGCATAGCAAAATCAGTTGTTACATTAAAATATCAGATCCTTAAATGTTAAGAAACGATCTCTTAATTATTATGTAAATTTTAGAACGATAAATTATTGTTTTATCCCGACTTTCGCGAATTTCAAATTGTTAGATAAAACGTAAAATCACTTACAGGCATAGCCTGTTTTATTTAATTACTTTTAGACGGCGGCAACCCTTTTCTCTACAAATGATCAACTTTTAATTCACAAAAACGGAAAGATATATTCGGCGTTAAAGTATGAGCCCTATGCGGGTATTACAGAATTTATTTTACTTTCAGTGTCTCAAAAATTATCAAACTAAATCACACTGAAATGTGTTGATCACAATTTTTAAAATATGTGGGTTGAATAACTCAATCTTTAGCTCCACGAATTGAAGTCGGCATAAGATACATTTGTGTTGAACTAATTTCTAGTCCAATTGGCTTTCGGCTAGCTTGTTTTCAGACGAAGTTTTTTGGGTGAGTTCGAAGTTGTTCGTTATCATAGCTAATAAGAAGGCAAATATTCGACGGTATTTATAGCTACATGCATAATACAGATTCTGTATATATTTTACTCCTGCCTGTACAATTAGGAAAATTCTAGGTTAGTTGTTTGACTCAAATAAATAAACATGCGTTTTTATACGTATATTTACAACTATGTACATATTGTATTACACTCCTTTGGCATGCAAACCCAGTGTGTGTTTCATGCAATTTATATCGATGGATATTTAAGGATATGTATATAAGAGGGCTTAGACTAGGTAATGTGAATTAGTATTTATAATGGAGGTAGTCAATTCTATATTGTAGTTTAGAAAAACGTTCAAAGACCTCTTCATACTACTTCCAAGGGTACAAGAATATATCTCGTTTCACAATGAAAATCGTTCAATTAGAAACACACATCGTCTTTACCGATTATTCTGGTTATAACTAATGGCTATCAAAAAACGTTCAGATCCCATTGTTTATATCAAAACTCGGATCAGGAGGGCAAAGCCTTATTGTAATCTGGAGGATCACACCAGGTCTAGAATATTCTGCAGAGATATCAGTCCAGAAAAACGTTCTTAGATTTGCTCTCTAACAGTACTTCGAAATGAGGGATGACAAAATATTTATAAGGCAAGGCTGTGAGAACTAGAATGTTCTGAATTTTCCTGCTTGTAATTGCAGTATTTATACTATTTTTCATATCTTTTAACTGTAAATTGTTAGATAAGGTTTGTGATAATTTAATTTAAATGTAGAATATGAATGTGTATGCCACCTATGTGTGGGGTTATGTTTTCATATATGGTTTGTTTATAATTTTAGTTAAATATTACAGTTTTCCATTTAACATTAACAATTTATTTTATTCATAAATACAAGGTAGCCCTAATGGTATTAACAATTAATTAAATATTTTCAACCTTAGAATTAAATGATTTTTAGTTCCATATTTTAAATTGATTTATTATAATCGTTTATTAATTCATTTATTATTAATTAATAAAAGGTTTTTATACTTCCAATTTATTAATTAATTTTATTGATTCTATAAATTAATTTTTTATATAAATGACGTGCTTCCAATTCTTATCCTTTTAATCAGTAACATGCATCAAGAATTTATATACATAAATTTGGAATGTGATCATGTAAATAATCATAATTGGGAGCACGTGGCACATGGAAAGGCGTTACTTTATCTTTAATGCATTGCCGATATTTACATCTTCTGAGGATGTTCACGCAAAGCAAGAACGCAGTCAACGGCCCCCAATTTTGACAAGGAACTTTAATTAATTTAAATTCCATCAATTGTCAGTAATTTAAAATTTTCTACCGCTAATTTCTGAAAATATGGGAATACAGTCGCAATCCTGCCAATGATAATTAACTTTGTGTCATAGAAGAATGTAACCGCTCACATTTTTTCAAGAAAATAGTATTATGGAATTAATCTAACACAAAAAGGGGGGTTTGCGTTGTTATTGGAATTATTACTAAAATAACAATTTATTTAAATATTTCGGTATCCTTAGATTTATTTTTACTTCTTAATAATTTTTTTAATTCAGAATGTACTTAATCGATGCAATTAAAATAATAATTTGCGTGAATTAAAATTTAAATGTACACAGTGCGATAATTAATTTTTAAGACTAGCGTTATATCTCGGCAAGTAGTGGAGACATCTGTTGAGTGGTAGAATCATTTGTCTATCTAACTCGCCTAAGTTCATGCCAATCACCTGACTAAATGACAAAGTTATGACAGCTATACCTAACCAAATTGTTAATCCAAATTGAAATTGTATCATGGAACGAGGAGCAGTTATTAAATTTAATACGACACTTGGTAAAAGTGCATCAGAAACATTCAGGTTTAAATTCACGCTGTATAAATAAAATTTAGCGCACTTTCAGACGAACTATACGGTTTGCCCGAAAAGATTGATGTAAAGCGAGGAATCCCAGCCGCTTCAACCGTAAACGCAAATTATTGATTTTGCGCTATTTCCTTGAAATCTTCTCCAAGGATTTCTTTTAAATTCACGCTGTATACATAAAATTTAATGCACTTTCGGATGTACTACACGGTTTGCTTGAAAAGATTGCTGTAAAAGCGAGGAATCCCAGCCACTTCAACCGTAAACGCAAATCATTTATTTTATGCTATTTCCTTGAAATCTGCCCCAAGGATTTCTTTTAAATTCACGCTGCATACCTTAAATTTAATACACTTTGATATGAACTATACGGTTTTTCCCGTAAAGAATGCTGTAAAGCGAAGTCTCCCAGCCGTTTCAACCGTAAACGCAGATTATTGACTACGCGATTTCCTTGAAATCTGCTCTATAGATTTCCTTCAAATTCAAGCTGTATAAATAAAATTTAACGCACTTTCAGACGAACTATACGGTTTGTCCGAAAAGATTGCTGTAAAGCGAGGAATCCCAGCCACTTCAACCGTACACGCAGATTATTTATTTTATGCTATTTCCTTGAAATCTGCTCCAAGGATTTCTTTTAAATTCCGCTGTATACATTAAATTTAATGCACTTTGATATGAACTATACGGTTTTTCTCGGAAAGAATGCTGTAAAGCGAAGTCTCCCAGCCGTTTCAACCGTAAACGCAGATTATTAACTTTACGCGATTTCCTTGAAATCTTCTCCATGGATTTCCTTCAAATTCACGCTGTATAAATAAAATTTAACGCACTTTCAGACGAACTATACGGTTTGCCCGAAAAGATTGGTGTAAAACGATAAATCCCAACCGCTTCAACCGTAACCGCAGATTATTGATTTTACGCGATTTCCTTGATATCTGATCCATGGATTTCCTTTAAATTCACGCAGTATAAATAAAAATTTAACGCAATTTTAGCCGAACTATACGGTTTGCCCGAAAAGATTGCTGTAAAGCGAGGAATCCCAACCGCTTCAACCGTAAACGCAGATTATTGATTTTACGCGATTTCCTTGTTTAAGTCGATCAAATGTTTTCGTGTGGCATAAACGATTTTTGGATGGTAGAGAATCTCTAGAAGATGATCAATATATGGGAAGGCCAATTTCAATTCGAAAATCTAAAAAGATCGAAACAGTACGTAATTTTATTGCAAATGACCGCGATGCTTCACTCAAAATGATAGAAGCGCCTACAAACATCAACTGAGAGACGATTCGGACCATTATTTGTGCTAAGTTTGTTCCACACACTTTGATGAATGAACAAAAAGTAACGAGGGTTAGCCATTCCAGAGACATCGTTATAGCTGCCAGAAATGATCAAAACTTCCTGAAATCAATTGTTACGGGTGATGAAACATGCTACTTTCAATACGATCCAAAAGCAAGCGTCAAAGTGCGGAATGGAAGTCGAAAAATTCACCGCAAACCAAGAAAACACAAAAAGTGGCTTCAAAAATCAAGACAATTCTCATCACGTTCTTTGATATGAAAGTAATTATTCATAAGAATTCGTTCCGCCTCGTCAAACAATTACTGCTGACTAATATCTTGCAGTTTTGAAGCGTTTGATGGCCAGAATCCATCGTATCGTCCCGATTATCAAGATCCACACAGTTAGACTCTGTTGCACGATAGCGTGCCATCTTACAAGTTACTCATTATTCGTCAATTTTTGGCCAAAAATCAAGTCTGTGTCATCCGCCATATTCATCTGATTTGGCCCCGTGCTACTTTTCGATATTTCCAAAATTGAAACTGAAGTTAAAAGGATGCTTTTTCAAAGACATTCTGACCATCCAAACAACTTTGACACGGGAAGTAGAGCCAATACTACGAAATGAGCTGAATCATGCATTTGAATCGATGTGTATTGAAGCAAGATGAGATTGTTTTGAATAAAACCAAATTGAGATTTTGTGTACTTTGTTTATATCGTGTTTATTGATCCAGTCTTAAAAATTACTTGTCGCACTGTGTATGAGAATTCTAATGACAAAAATAAATATATAATAATAATTAAAAATTTAGTTTAATAATGTACCTAATTGCACATAATTAAATTACTAACAATTATTTATACAATCTACAGGATGGTCTGAAAAGTTATCTACACGAAATTAATAAAATGTGTCAATTATCTTTACCATCTGGCATCATTAGGATGCAAAAATTCCCTTTGTCTTGTTTAGCAAGATTTCTAACCCCTATAGAGATTTTTAACCCACCAAACAGTTCATTGACAGGCGGCTTACGGCTTTGAACCCGATTATTTGGGATTACAACCAAAGATTCTAATGTCTAATTGTAGAGCATAAGTTTATAAATTACTTTAAGTTATTTTGAAGCTATATTTCATATCGGCACATAACAGATTTTTCAGTAGTTACCAAATGCTTTTTTGAATTTTGTCGCGTCCTACCGATTTTTCCAATCACAAATGGGCATCCATCAATAATTAACTCACTCCCATCTCCACTGAAGTTAACTACCTAAATCTGACCCCTGACTTTAAACATATTATTTTACGTATAACCTTTCAAATATAAGATTCGAAAAAAGTAACAAAAATAATTCTAAATTCTACAAATAGCTCCAACTATTGCCAATTATTTAAATGTAACAAAAAGCATTCGTCAACATTATCCATATAACACTAGACACAAGGTCTAAATACCTTGACAAAATAAGGAAGCCACATGTTGAATATAAAACAAGAACAGCATATGATGTATGATATAATTTAACTACTTCTAAAATGAGATAATGATCAAAAACCATTCATTTAGTCACACCCAGATGTCATGGCACTCACAATGGAATGCAAATAGAATATTTAAATAATATAAATTCAATTGTTTGTGGAAATTCTAGACATTTGTACATTTACATTGTATAATAATTTAGGCCAAAGAAATTTAAAAATTACAAAGTCTGAATAATTTATTATTCTTGAAAATATTACCTAGTCCTTCACACAGTTTTATTGAGACATGCATGTCAAAATAATGATAATTAATTTTAATTGGATTAGTTATTTTTGTGAACAAGCTTTGAATTTGCTATTGTCTGAGACCCTCATTAAAGATGCTATTATTTCATGCCAAGTATTTCCGTTGCTAGGTTACGATTTAACTGTCGTATAGCCCTTTAAATTCATTTTTTGTAAACAGGTTTGGTTAGTAATATTAAACTAATTTAAGTGAATAAAATTATTGATAAAATTTTTTAAATCATATTCTTGCATAACTTGTAAACCCGGGGACACTGTAAATTATGTGTTTAAGTAGCCTCTGTCGCAGAGTTACAGTCTAAATCTCTCAAAACTAAAATGTTAAGTTAATTATACAGCAGGAATGTCGACTATAATCAGATATTGGTAGAGATATGCAGATATAATTTTACAGAAATAGTATTTTGTAATTTCAATCAATGGTGCATTTTTATAAATTAATTAGGCGATTTTTTTTGTTCCCGTATGCATTATCTAGTGTATTGGTAGAAGTTGGAAGAGTTAGTGGTTGACAAAAAGTCGCCTTATACAAATGAAAATTAACCCGAATTCGCCTAATAGGAAAATTATTCAGAAATAGAACCGTTTTTTTAGTAGCTATTAACATGCGTGAAACTTCGTTCCGTTCACACGTGCCGTCCTAAAATTTACGTTTAGTTTTAATTAAATTCGTTAAATTTTTCGCAGCTACTGTTCTCCAATGGGAACACAATTTAAAGTTTTCTAAATTTTAAACTGTAGTTAATGAGATGTAATTAATTTAAATGGTTTTGCCAAACAGCAAGTTTTTATTTATATTTTAATCTGCCATTAAAAAAATTATGTAATAAATAAATGAGATAATAAACGTACCACAAAAACAGTCGAAACGTTTTTCAGATTTTTTTGCAAGAAGGCAAGAAAAAAATAAGATAATAAATATTCGATTATTTTCAAATTTGGAGTCGTTTTTCAAATTAAATTTAGCTGCTAGATAATTAATTACCTTGCTCATCATTGTATTAGCATTCTATTAACAGTAGAGTACACGGGCCCCTTTTTTTACAAGAGTACACACGTAGCCTACTATGGTATGCCATTTAAAATCGCTATCAATTTGTTTTCAGGTAATGTATGAATAAATTATAATAGAAATGATGAAATTATTTATTGTACTTCTCTGATAAACAGTTGTTTTTTATATAATTAATAGGAACCAAAAGTTATAAACAACCTTATAAAGTTCTAAGATAATTTAACAAAAATGGCACTTTTGTGATTCAAGATAACAAAAATATCTGTTTACTAGAACTATATAACAAATTTCTTATGCTTCGTAATATTCAAGGCATAGTACAGGCCGGTAATCGGGGCAGATCCACTTGTTACAAGTCTTGCACCATTTTTTCGTCGACCGATTTCGGGTTCTTGAGTAAAGTGCGCATCCACCGACCCGTCCCATGTTTGCTGCGACATCGTGATGTGTGGCTTGAGATATCCCACAAGCATTTCTATTCTGAGTTTCAGCTGTCGAGGAAGTGTATCTATGGTTTCCCGGCGAATCAAAAGGGGTTTTATCAAATTAAAAGACAAAAGGTACGCCTTACAATTGTTTCAGGGTTGACATTCACTTGATTCATTACCAAAGCATTGATCGCAGCAATGTTCATTAGATCAAAAAATATTGTAAGTGGTCATCGGCGGCCGTTTCTTAGAACAATGTATTGCTTGCACATTTAATCAATAATGTCCACACCACACTTACAAGGAAAGGGCCCCAACCCGAACTCGCCCATGTCATTGATTTTTTGATATGTTGTAGAACATCAAAAAATAAAAGACACGTATTTTTTTTATCTGCTGTAAAGCACTTTTAAGACATGAAAACCAC
>JAHWXV010085903.1:0-19176 GCA_024586415.1 Phrixothrix hirtus
GTGAGAAGTGCATGTGAGGACTTGAGTGGTATAAATATAGGCAGCGAAGATGTAAAAGTGTTGATGTATGCAGATGATGCAGTACTAGTAGCTAAAAGCAGGAGCCAAATGCAACGAATGTTGAATACATTTGTAGAAGTGAGTGAAAGAATGGATCTAAAAATCAATAGAGGCAAAAGAAAAGTAATATTTTCAATAGGAAAGATGAAAAGGAAATATGTCAGCTGAAGTTGGTTAGCGAGGTAATTGAACAAGTGGATAAATTTGCTTACCTTGGCAGAATGTTTGCAAATGATGGGCGAATAGATGGTTAAATTGAAAACAGAGTGAATTCAGTCAGGAGAATAATTGGCAGCATGTGGTCAATAACCAAGAGTGCACAGTTAAGTATAGAAGTAAAGAAAGCTGCGTACAATAGTGTATTTGTTCCAATTGTTTTGTATGGCAGTGAGACTTGGGTATGTCAGAAGAAGCATATGAGTAAAATAAATGCCGTAAGAATGAGGTACCTAAGAGCTCAATGTGGCAAACCGAGACGTGACAGAGTAAGGAATTAATGGGTGATGGATACGTGCCAGGTGAAGGAAACAATGCCTGAACTGTACAAAAGAGGTGCGTTGAGATGGTTTGGACATGTGGAACGAATGAGTAATGAACGCTTAACAAACAAGATATATGAAGCAGGTATGAATTGAAAACTATATAGGGGTAGACTGAGAAAGAGGTGGTTGAATATGATTGAAGAAATTATAAAAGGAAAGAGAATAATGAGCGCAAAGGATAAGAGAGCTTACCAAAGACGTTGTATGAATTTAATGGAAACAAAATAAGTGTGTAAGGACAGAAAGGAATGGATAAAAATAGTGAATGGGTGATAGCAGTGATAGTAGGATTGGTGGATAATAGTGGGATGGTGTGAATACTGTACAGTGCTGGGAGTTGTGGTGAAGGATGGTGGTAGTGTGAGGGGTTGGTGTATGGGTGCATGCAGTGGTTGTGAAGGCGGAGACTTGTTATTGGATTTTGCCTACCCCGCCAAGGGAATGGCATAATTGATAGTAGTGGTAAAATGTTCAAAAGAACAAAATACGAGACTGAAATATGAAGCTAAAATGGGATTTTGAATAATAGATAGCATATAGAAATAAGTTAACTTTGTATAAAAGTAGCTGTCAAAAAAATGTAAAAACGGGAAATGCAATATATAAATTACTCGCGTGGCCATGTGCGGAGCTGGAACGTTAACTTCTTAAATTAAATTAAAACTAAATTAAAAAAACGTTTAATTGTTCTAGGGAAATGGCATAATTAAAGTTGTATGAATGAAGTCGCAGACGAAGGTGCGTGGTAAAAGTAAGAAATATGTTTAAATGAACTGTTTTAAGTAAAGAAGGCTCTTTTGTAAATAAAATATTTAAATTGAGTACAATTAATACTATTAAGAGGGAGTTATATACAATATTAAGTAATCCAGTCGCCAGAGACGAAAAACCCATCATACCTCGCACTAATGGAATAGAAATGGAACCTTCGAAAATAGTTAGTTTCTTGTGAGTACAAAAAAGCAAAAAGTTCGCAAGGTTAGGGAGTGTGCAAAGTCCTCAAAAATGACCTTATAGGTGCAAAAATTTGGTTTTTAATGAATGAGTCGGAAAATATGCAAGTTGGAGAAAGAAGTGTGATAACAAATTTGAAGACGAGAAAATTCTGCACTAAAAAGGTTTTACTGAGTTTTCACGTCCAGTTAATATTTTACTCGTAAATTTCATCATTTGAACTGTTGAATTGCGCGATAAGATAAAAACGCTTTTCTGAACGTCCGGTCATTGTTTTTTGTGCATAACTAGTCTTATATATAATCATATATACCCTGTTAGCCTGACAACTCGACAGTCTCGGCACCAATACGATTATGCACTAGCTTACCGTACAACTGCTTCCAGGCCCATCTTATTGTATCCATTTCCAAACCTATATATGCTTTTATACCTGAACCCGTGGAGAAGTTCTTATTACATACAATTAAAAGAATAATAATTCTTCTTTCATTTGCCGCAGGTTTTATCCAAAATAATGTGTACTCAATAAATAAGAATTTTTGAAAGAAAAAATGAAACAGTTTCAAGACTGCTTCTTGTTCTTGAAATAAAAAAAAATTAAAACATATTTAAAAATTTTTTACTGTACGGTCCAAAAGTAGACACTTTTATTTTTCAAATGCATGCTTGACATTTTTCGTAAGTTAATTTGTCAAAATTTTATTCGAGTATATGTATAGAATTCGCAGCAACCAAAAAGAATTCGGAGATGACTTCATTTTATGATAAGTAAAAAAGATTTTTAAATGTTCTTACATTCATTAATAATGTCTAAAAATTATAATCATAAAGAGTTTTTACTTACCTGACTCATTTATCATAAACATTAATAAATATATGTATTCGCATCTTAAATTAGCGAAAATTAATATCTTTAACCCTTTTTTCGGTTTAGGAAGTAACCGAAACTAAAACATTTAATATGCATCTGAAAGTTGCGGTCTTCCTCTAAAAAACATTTTTGTACGATTATTCTATAAAAAGTTATAACTATTTTCGCATCTCGATATCGCTATATTCTTGCTCAATTCTGTTTCCCGCACTGAGCCTAAGAATGCGATGACGCGCACCTCACAAATCTATTTTACAAGTATATTACGAACCGGACGTAAAAACGCACGAAAACCTTTTTTGTGAAGAATTTTCTCTTCTTTAATTTTATTATCTACACTTTTTCCCACAAATTGCATATTTTCCGACTTATTCAGGAAAAGTCAAAATTTTGCACCTTTGAGCTCATTTTTGAGGACTTTACACACGCCCTACTCTTGCGAACTCTGTTTCTTTTTTTTTGTACTCACAATGAACTAACTATCTCCGAAGATTCCGTTTAGATTCTCACTAGTGCGAGGTAAAAGCCTCTGGCGACTAGACTAAAGTTATTATTTAAAATAATACAATCCAAATTTGTAATGACCATTATCATTAATAATTATGTACAAACATTATGCAATTACAATATTAAATTTAACGTTTTACTTAAGGAATATATACAGACATTAAAATAAGTGCATTTTAAAAATATTACACAGGTCATTAATCTTGAAGAAGATTTACCCTTTTATGAAAATTAACATTGATTACTCCAAAAGAAAGACAAAATCGAAAACGTTTGAGATATTAAATAAATAATTATCAAATAAATAAAGTTATGGAGACTATTAGTTTATTTTATTTTCAAAATATATACATACATATGTACATACAAGAATGTAGCGTTCTTTAATTTGATAAAGTTTATTGCCTCTAAAAGATACTTCTTTCCACCAAATCGTACATTGACATTAAGTGTTATAATACATTTATTTTAATATTTTGTACACTTGAATCAAAATATAAGTCTTTCTTTTGGTCGGGTTTACGTGGGATGCGTCATTTGGTAAACACTGCTCAATTTTTGCTTACTTACATATGTCATAAAGATATACACATAGACAAAATTAAACAAGAAGTTCATAAATTAACGACTAAGTGATTACCATTTAAATTAATAGATTATAATCAAATGAATAATCTACAATAATGAGATTTAATAATCTAATTGCCACTAAAAATTCACTAATCTTGAAATTATTCTTAACCCGTACTGCTGACGTTGTCAACGAACGTTTTGAAATTAAAGAACGCGCCAAAATGTTGGTCGCAATTAGCTCAAGAAGAATGGGGTGATTGAACGTTGACAAGCTTCGAAAATCAATTTCTTATATTGGTCATCAGATAGGGAATTTCGTAAAATCAGGATCTGAAATCTTAAATGTATGGTAATTTATGCTTAAAGTAAAAAATGGGTATTTCTTTAAACACAGTCGATATTAGATTAAGGCGAAACACAAACACGGCTGTTTCTTGGGTCATATTCAGATGTTATTCACTTTTATCTGAAATGCAATTTAAAAAAATCGTGACTGATCATTAAATAAAAATTAATGATAATATTAATGACATGTTTTTTATGTAACTGAATTTATAAAATACACTTATATGGACTATAAGAAAAAAAAATGTTTACTATATTATGGTTTCATGAATTGATACGTTAGAATTTAAATATCAACAAAAACAATGCGATTACTTTTAACCATTCATAGTATAATATTTAAAATATACCTCTTAACAAACAAATAAATTTCTGACGTTATGGTTCCTAAATAATTAAAATTTAGTAGGCCAAAAGTTAATTTAGTCAAATAAATAAAGTTTTGAGGATTATCAAAACATGGTAGCCAAATTTTGTGCAACACGCATAATCTCAGTTTGCAAGATCAAAACTTAGTTGATACAACGTAAACGATAGATAAGTCAAAACAAAAGATGTTAGTGACTTATATAGATAGAGAATTCCTAGAACGAATACAGTCTCCCCAAAGGTTGGGTTTCAATGTAAAATAGGAAACAACTATTTCCATTTTTGATTTGATGGAATTCGCCTATTTTACCAGAAAAGGTTCAATTACATACCTATGTGATCTAATTTTCGTTGAACAATTAAAATGAACAAGAAAATATTTAAATATACCCACCTTATAGCTTTCTTGATTTTGAAACTTAAATGATTGTTTTTAACATGCTATTCGAAAGCGACCCAGCACCATCACAAAATTAATATAACATTATTTACTCGTCGCTCAAATACCCCACCACTACAAAATTTAATCTGTTTTCATTCTTTTAAATTCAGCATACATAAAATCGGTTAAGATCCATTAGCAAATATATAAAATCTACAGCTAAAACACAAAAACATGAGCACTAAAATGATGAGTAGTTGAAGGATGGACGACTATGCGCGATTGATATATGTGATGCGTTTAAAACTTCAACATATATCATGAAATTTATAAAAATCAGTGCAGAATTGACTGACATCAAACACCTCTGTAATGTTAAAACTATGATGAGGACTACTTTTTAGGCATGGACTAACAGATAAAAACTAAATTCTTTGGAAATAATTTGCACTGTAGTTTCCTAGCCAAACGATATTTACCTGAATATTTCTCATAATAGAAAAATCACATCACCACCAAATGGTATGCCTTTTGAAACGTTTACCTAAGGGAGTATGCCATTTTCGGTAATAAATTTCATAGATTATTTTTTGTGTAACTGAATATTTTATAGTGGTTACTATTTCTGGCATATGGTGTAGAGTTTAATGATTTCACTTTATTCAATCTAAATTTTTCGAAAGTATCGTTACATTGTTGTTCAGTAACAGATTTTGTTTCAATTACACTTGCATAAAACTTAAGTTTCACTGGAAAATTAAATTGACTTGTTTAACAAACAGCGACATGTTGTTAATGCATTTAGATGTTCGGTGTCCTTGACTTCACGTAAGTTAGACACTATTTAAGTGAATAATTGCAAAACTATTTGTAATATTATAGCTATACTGTTTTATTGATATCTATGAGTATGAGGGCGTTTCATTAATTAGGCCACAATTGAAAAATAAAGATACTGAGATAACTGTGACCAATCATAATTATACAGTGACCGACAAGGAGGTATAGTGTATTTAAAATGTCTGTCATGCGCACTGGTTTGAACCCAATGCTCTTGGAATAGTCAATATCTACTAGCTGACAGATGCTATTTCAGTAGAAGTGGTGTCATTGTCTGTAGCATATCGTGTCTTTGTTTGCAACACCTTCATTGAAACAGATGCTTCTGTAATGCTCACACGGCAACGATTTCCAAACAATTTTAATGTTAACTATCATGGTTGCGTTCCAAAACGGGATACTATTTTGAGTTAATAAATAGATTTCAAACAATGGCATTGTTGAGGCCGGAGACTACATGGGGAGATGATCGAATCCTGGAAAATATTCGAAGGAAGTGACAAGCAGTGGAAGTCAGGCATCGTCGGTCGGCGACACGTCACACACGTGCTCTTCGGATATCAGATAGGTAAGTTAGCAGAATCTTATACTTGGACCTCGATTTCCATTCATATAAGATTATGATTGTACAAGAATTGCGGAAAAATGACTTTATAAGATCATATAGGTTCACCGAAAGAATGTTGGAATTACTTACTGACGACATCGTTTTAATCGTGAGTAAGGAGGTCCATTTTCATTATCGGGGATGGCAAACAAATAGAATTTTTGATATCAGGCAACTTAAAACCCGCAATAACTCTATCAACAGCCTCTATACTGCGAGAGAGTAAATGTTAATGTGGGGTATCTTGAACCTACATTACTAGGCTTTATTTTTTCGGGGAAATGGAAGATCGCTGTCTGTTAACACCTTCCTAGGTTGCGTGATAATTTCTTGCCATAATTAAGAAAACGACGCATAAACCTCAACATAGTTGGGTTCCAGTAAAATATGGCGACTTGCCATACATCAAGAGAAAACAATGGCTTTTGAGAACATTTCCCTGGACGCCTGATTTCATTGAGCGGAGATGTGGAGTAGCCTTCATGGTCACCAAACCTGCCCCCTTGTGATTTCATTTTATAAGGCTACCTAAACCCTCAAGTTTACATAACCAAATCACGAACTCTTGAAGCCCTTTCCAAAACTATAACACGATAAACTCAAAAGGTTCCCGATGGCATGCTTGAAAGCAGTATGAACCATTTCGCCACAGCTTGGTTATGTATTCTTAAATGCCAATGTACTAGTAGTGCAAGAAAACAGTAAATTATAGTATTTGTTTGAAAATAAGTGGGTGGCAGTCTTTTTAAAGTATCATACCTCCTTGCCAGACCCAGTACTTAATTACTTTCCCAAATAATCAACTCCTACATATAAACACTACCAACACTTAACAAATTTCTGAAATCCGTAAGCGTAGAAATATTTCAACTGCTTCCTGAACCAATTGAGAACCTCAACTTCTACTGTTTCATCGCTCTGGAATCCTATTAAATTGTATTTGCCCCATTGCCAAATATTACTCGTATATCGTTCCGTATTATTATGTCCACCTTTATTTTGTCCTTTCAGTTGCAATGCATACAGGACGTCCCGATTTTTCTTCGTCAATTATTGAACTACACCCTTCAGAAATTTTTCTTGCAGTTTTATACTATTTCGCACATTAAGCAATCAGTTCCATACATAGGCACCACTTAAACCTGTAATAATCTTAGCTGCGAGTGCGTTACCAGAGTAAAACCATATCAGAGCAATATACCTGCCATGTTTGTTTCAACATGCTATTATAGAGAAATGTTGAAGTTATGCGCTTTTCAACAACTACGCCATGAGAGATATAAACTCTATCATCTGCTAACAACAAGCTATTTCACACGTTTTCAGATATGCAGCATTACCTTGTAACTTAGTTAATAAAACGCTCTCGTATATTGTGAATATTGTTGTTATTATTTTAATCTTTATTCGCTATGGATGATTCCACTGTTTGAATATCTGGGTGTACTAGATTCCTGAATTTCATCATTTAGGTAATAGTTGAAGCGTTTCTTCCACAACAATCTAATTTCCTTATTTACAGCAATAAAATATAGAAACAATATTAAACCTCGTAATGTTGCTGTAGCACAAAATAAATAAATAAATATGATTCCTCCTCCCAAAGCACCAATAATTCCAAAAGACCACGTTAACCCAAGTGCAAAAAACAAAAATAAAGCTAAAAGTATCTCTAATTTGTGATTATGACTAATTTGTAAACATGGATTAAGTGACTGATGACATACATTCCACATAATTACTATAAATATAGTAGCATTTGTAAGCAATATTAGAAGAATTGGCAATACACAAACATAAGTGAAATAATTTCCTACTACATAACAATAACCGTACCAATTAATGCTGTAGCTTGAAGGCGATATGATTAAGGTTAATATAACAGGAACTAATGGGACAATCCATCCCATAATCAAACACTTACCTAAAAGATCTTTCCCTTGGGGATTAAATACTACAACAAATCTTTTATATTGAAGAAATGCAATGACAAACATCCAACAAAATTCAGAAAGATCCATATAGTGCAGGCTACCACCTATCAGAGTACAGAAAGTTCCATTTTCTTTAACGGTATTTAATAAAAACGTTATTATTATTTCAAACATAATAGCAATGCAAAAATTTAAAAGAATGATGTTTCCAGACTTATATCTCCAACTTTTGAAACATATTGCTGTGAAAAATATAGGGATTATTCCGATAAGCGACAATGCCGAACCAATAATGATTAGAATTTCAAGAGGGCGATTGTACTGTCCTTCTTTTGGTGGTCCTTGTAGTATAAGGCCAAAATGGGTTAAGTGAAAGTATTCACAAATCTCTATGAATTTGCCAAGTTTTTTACTTAATTGATCATATTTCCAGGACCCATAATCACTGATCATTTTAGAATCTAACCCAAACTTCCAATGAGAACAATTTTTAAAATTTAAATAAGGCTTAGAAGTTCTAAATAGTATTCTTATTGGAGATTTGAAAATTAAATTATTTACTGAAATCGCAATACTAATAATTCTACTTTGACTAGGCTGTGCAGCGTATTTGACTTCATTAAATAAAAAATTGTTGTAAAATATTTGAACTACTACTTTAATTGATTTATTTCTAAGTCTGTCTTCAAAAATATCGGTTGGAAATATCACTGCTACGTCCAAATTGCTCATTTTAGGTACACTTTCGATTGAAGAATTACGATATAGTGGAAGAATCTTGTATGACTGCAAATTTTCTGTGAATGTAGAGGACTTGAGAAGCGCTAAACCAATTACACCTTCTTGTTTCAATTCCGTTACTATTGTTATTAACTTCGGGCAAGTTATTGATGTTGGTGACTTGGTCATTGTAAATTCATCTAATGCAGCTAAAATATTATCTGTAGAGTTCAATATGTCCTGAGATTCTTGTAAAACTGTTCTGTTAAAATTCATAAGATTACTAACAATATTGGAAAATGATCTGATATCTGTATCATTAATAAATTCCACAATAAATCGCTTTAGAATCGAAGAAATTAAATGTACATCAATTGCCTTCCTATTTTCGTTATTTGTTGTGATACTTGTAAGATTTTCCATTATTTTATTGCCGGAAGTATTACTGTTCAACATGCTGAATAAATTTTCTGTTGCTTCAGAATAGACTGTATCATTGTAGCAATCTCCAATTTGATTTTCCCACGTAGCACCGCTCAAAAAATCGCCAGCGCATTTTCTAGTAACCGGCAACATATTTCGGTCTTTATCCAGACATAATACGTTACTAGGGATAGTTCTAGCTCCTATTCTAGTGGTTGGCCAATGTAAAATTATTTTATCTGCTGTATTAGAGGTTGTTGGGAGACACACTTCACTGCTTAAAAATTCAGTTACATTTACTGTTGAATTTTTAAGGTATAATATTTGCAATAAATCCAATAATTTTTTATATTGAACTTCAACTGGTTCTGAAGATTGTTTTGTGGTTAAATGAACTGTTAAATTCATTAGTAATTTTATTGCATCAAAATAGCCTCGCATTGGCCTCAATGAAAGAACGATATCGTAACTGGCACTAATTTTTTTTAAAAGTTCGTTAATAAGCGCTATATGACTTCTATTTATAAATGGATCTAATCCTGAGGGAACGTTTGTATTAAGAAAGATTACAAATTCATTTCCATATCCTAAATTTTTGTTATACGCAACAATTGCATTGCTCCTGACCACCTTATTCGATGTATAAGAGAAGGATTCGCACCAGTAATGTCCAGGATAACTTGAAGCTTTCATAACTGTTACGGTAGAATGTGTTACATTTTGTGTTATATTATAATAAGAAGGATATATTAGTATTTTAAAGTCGTCATTATTAATATCACTAAAGCAGTGCAAGCCAACGCCATATAAGGTACTAATGGAAACTTGGTTTTTTATGAGTAATTGAATGTCATTACTAGGAGCAAAGTAACGTAATTCTAATGACAATTCGTCTAACGGTATAACGAATTCACAAATTGCGCAGTTTAGAGTTCTATCAGTGGCTAAAACCCAACCACCGTAAGGGCTGAAACTAAATTTAAATGATCCTTCCGATTTACTACAATCTTCTGGTTTCGCCCACCAAGTATATTTAACGTCTTCGTATGTAGAAAGCCATTTATAAGAGAAATTTTTATTAGTTATATTTTTCTGTAAACCAATCCAACACATACTTGAATCTGATGAAAAATATTTTGTCATTAATGAAGTTTGATATGGAAGTACCAGTTCGGCTAACTTATTACAAAATTGAATCTTTGACGGTTGAACGCGATTAATTTTTTTACAAAAACATTGTGGATTTTCCAAATTATAGTTACCAATAATACAGTGGTTGTATTCTAAACCTTTACATAGAACATTTAGATAAGAATTTTGTAAATAATCTATTGAATAGAAACAAATTGTGGTATGATTTGCAAAACAATCAGCACGATGGAGTTGGCCATAACTGAAAACTAAACAGTTCAAATTCGTTTCGGTAGGATTTGATATATCACTTGCTTGCACAGGTTTTCCATATAGCCCTGACTCTGTCCATTCAAAATGTCCAAAACCTGCGGTTATGTTTCTGAATGCATTTACCCAAACAGTTTTATCGTAGAATGCTTTTTCTAAATAGTATTTTGTTTTAACGTATGGTAAAGCATGGGGATATGGACAAGATGGTGGATATTGCCCATCTTCTTTAACGTAATAACAAATGCTGTCCCCAAGTCCGTCCAACAATATGAAACCTTCAGGACAAATGCTCATGTCGGTTGATGTATGATAACAACTTTTTAAGCGTGACTGTTTTACTGAATCAACAGTTCTAATTTCCCATTGCTTGGAATGCGAAATAGTTCCATCACATTTCTAAAAAAAAAACAAAACGTCATATTTTAATATGAAATATTGAAAGAAATAAATAAATATTATTAAAAAATTTATAGTGCACTAGTAGTAAACGTTTATATTTATATTTATTTAAAATAACTTCTTAGCAAAACACGTTCTTACAAAAAAAGCTAAAAGAATTTAGCTTCTGTTTATATAGGAACATTCAGAAATAATAAAGAATAAAATTAAAAAGAATGCTGATGTCATAAATTCCATTGATGTATCCTTGAATGGATTTAAGTATCAGTTGAACTATTGAATTATTCGTTATTAAATTATTTATTTTAGTTCTATTGAACCTTCTGGAACGTTCCGGAATCTTCTAGAAAGTTATTGTTATTTCTGATTTGTTACAACATTAGTTTTACTTTGCAGTGCATAATATGTGTTTCGTTAACGGCGGAAACAGAAGTTGTTTATGCTTAAGCTTTAGGTTTTACTTGGTAACGGTCGTTAGCGTCTAATGATTATTGATAGCCGAGATTAAGGATCTTGAATAAAACAATCTAATTTTATTAAATAAAAGAGTAAAAGTATAAAAGTATTGTGGTAGTTTTTCCTTTAATGTGCTATTCCTTATCCAAATTAAGTATCACGACATAACAATCCGCAGCTTTCCTAACATAATCGTGAAAGAAGCGGTTAACTCGTATTTTGTAAGCTACATCGTTTATCCATGTGCAATAAATATCACCTTGACTTGCCCTCATTGTTTTACTTACAGAACAAAAGATAACTCTGAATAACACAATTATTGACTAATGAAGTCTTTTAAATATAATTTTAAGTACAACAATGCTCAAATAATTGAATCTCATTTCATGCAAGTTGATCTTAACACTAACAAATCACACAAGTCCTATTTAATAACGTTTTACTTTTTTTATTAGTAAAATAAATGCCTTATTTTGAATATTTGTCATCAATTTGCCTAAAATACAAGCAAATATCCCACTCAACAAATCTTATGTGTCACCCACAACTTATATCATTATCATATAAACAACATTACATTTAGGCATCACTCTGCAAATAGCAGGGTTTAGATGCGATTCCTAAGTAAGGGCTGAATTGTAGTAATTACGAGGTAGGCGCCCTAAATTCTGGGCGTCGCAGACTTATACAGATTCAAGCATGTTCAAACTATTTTTGTAAATTGAAAGAATTTTTATATATTTTTAGGGGATCATAGGCTATTTAATAAAATAAACTATTTATCCATTAGGTCGAGCTTTCGGTGCTTTATTCTATTACCTGCGTCAGGGCAATACAATATATTAGGTAATAATTAATTAGTCCTATTAATTTAAAATATATACATGACTTATTAGTTTGTAAATACAAAAAGAATAAATTAAAATTTCACTAATTACTAAACTTATTGAACATAAAAATAAAAATATAATTAAGACATTGACATACTACTGACTTCTGAATTCAAAATTATATAAATGTAAATCGAGCACACATATATGTACATTGAATTACAAATCTATATATAACATCCACGCTTACAAACACACATACACACACAAACACGTACACACACATTTCTATAAAATGTTTATTATAATTATTGCCTCTTGCTAAAATTTTAACATTTTCATAATTTGTTAAATAGTCAAAATCATTGACATGGTTTGCTAAAGAACGCCTTTGAGTATTTACTTTAGCATCGCTCTTATGCCCCGCTAATATGTATTTCAATAGCTGATTTGTCTGGCCAATATAATATTTTAAACAATCCTTGCATTGTAGTTGATAAATAAACTTCGATTGTAACATAGGTGGAAATTTATCTTTTAATTTTGAAAATAACAAACCTACTTTTAGTATTTTCTTTTAGAAATCTTGATATTTTCATTTTTAAGAATTTTAATAATTCTGTTAGTGACGCCATTTATATTAATAATGGAACTAAATTGAACTTCTTGTTTAGTTTCTTGATTTCAATAATTAGAATAGTTGTTATTAAAAATAATTGTATTAACTAGCGATCTTGAGAACGAATTTTCGATTAATAAATTAAATAACTTTTTTAAATATTTTCCAATATAATTTGGATGACTAATTCTTTGATTCTATTTCTAATCTATTTTATAAAGTTAATTTGTATACTTATAGAATGAGCTGAATAATAATTAATATACCTGTTAGATGATGAATCTTTTTGATACCAATCTAAATTAATTTTGCCATTGTTATCACGGATTACTCTAGTATCTAGAATTGTTTTTAACTTCTTTTCTACAGTAAATTTTAAATTGATGTTAAAGTTATTGAAAACTTCTAATAGCTTATTAATTCCATTATTTGGAATTGCTAATAGTAATTCATCAACTATTTTTTTTAAAAAACTCACTTTGAAAGGTAATTTTGGTAAGCATTATTCTATTAAAGAATCCACAATAAATTGAGATAAAATTGGACTTAAGTTGGACCTCATTGCACATCCAAATAATTGTAATTAACAATTACCATTATATGAAAAGAAATTATTATCTAAAACAAAATATATTAATTCTAAAAAGAAAATTTTACTTATTCCATTTGTATTAGGTCCAATTTAACTCCATTTTAAATTTATAAAATTATGTACTAATAGTTTTAAAATACGTCCAAAAAGATAAATAACATCTATCGACACTAATATATGTATAACTTTCAGGTACATATAATTTTACCATTAATAAATTTAAAGCATTCAAATGTATCACTTATGTAATATTCATTAATAAATTTAAAACATTCAAATCTATCACTTATGTAATATTCATTATTAGTAATATGATTTCTTTAAAATATCTGCTATAAATTTAGCTATATTACTCGTAGGACTTTGTATACTGCATACTATTGGTATAACTAGTATATCTTCTTTATGGATTTTAGGATTTCCGTATATTTTTGGACAAACAGAATTATAAAGTTTATGTTCATTTGCTAAGTCAGATGTTATAAATCTCTTCTTTTCTAGTTTACTTATTAAATTATTATTTTTGGTTTGAATATTAAATCTAGGATCATTTTTTAATCTTTTAAAAACGCTTTCGTCATTTAATATTTCAAACATCTTATTGTTGTATTCGTTTTTGTACAATACAATAGTTATGTACATGTCCTTTATCACTTTTAACAACAACCAATTCGGGATGTTCTTTTAAATATTTTTTGCAACTGATAAATTTTGCTATTAAACGAAATTTCAAATTTTTATTTTCAGTGTTATAAAATTCATTAGTTATTAGGGCTCTGCAATGATCTCTTCTTTCAAATTTACTTTTGTTAAAATAACTTCTACATCAGCCAATAATTTATCAACGTAAATAGTTTTAAATATAACTGGTAAATTAAATTTTGGTCTAAAAGACAATACATAAATTACATCTCTAGGAAGATCAATTTCAGTTAATTTTTTTAACCACCTCTTGCTATTCCTAATGTTTGTCTCTCGTAAATCCTCTACATCTTAATTTTGTTAACGTTTCCCTTTTTAATAATTACAAATCTCTTATTATAGAAAACGGCGTTTCTTTAAAAATTCGGCAAATAATTATTTAGGTAATATATTAACTAATAAGCCTATTAAACTATCCATAACACTTTGTAAATTTTTACTTTCTCGTATCTATATGAAATATAAGTAAAAGGGAAAGTATTGTTGTCATCGAAAATTTTCTCCTGTATGTATGTATTTGTAAATTGGTCTATATGTGTGTGGGTGCGTGGGTTCGTGCGTCCATCGACATTTTCTCGAAATTGGCTGTAAGTATTTCATATAGTTTTGGCTGTTTCTCAGAAAATTCTCAGAAAATCGAATAACCGGAAATACTCTCACCGATAACTCTAAATAAAATAACTATGAAACTAAAAATTTAGCTAAATAAAAATTTATATTTGGGGCGATAACTACCATTTTATATCAAATCAAGAATTTGGTTAAAATCTAATAACCGGAAGTTCCACTTTTTTCTATAATTTTTAGACACTTTTGGAGTGTTTGTTTTCCATGACTTTCATGAAATCGGCTATAACTATTTTTTTAAAACTTACTACTTTTCTTAGCTACTTAATTCCATTTCATATGAATTAAGCAGTTTCTCTAATAAATTTTCGAAAATCGAGTAGCCGTAAGTACTTAAAGTGTTAATTGTGAACAAAATATCTCTAAAACTAAATATCATAAAAAAATGAAATTCTATATTCAAGTTTTTTATCTTCCGTTTATGAGAGATGAGGAATTTAGTTAAAATCGAATGACCGAAAGTGCCACTTTATTCATGCGATTTTTAAGTCTTTTTTCGATTTTCTCGAAAACAGTTATAACATTTTTTTTAAAACTTGCTATAGTTATTACGTCTTTAACGCCCTTTTACATGAACTTAACAGTTTCTCTGAAAAAAGGCGTTGAAGCAAGTTATTAGAGAACATTTCTGGAGTTAAGCAGCCTTTCGTGTTTCTAATAACTTGTATGGGTGACCGGTACAATTATCATTTCCAAAATAAACGTAAATAATAATTTAATCACTAGTGGACACTAGTGGGGTGTTGTCTCACACCAGATTTCTAATTTTTGTTATTGTGGATTAAATTTCAAAATGTAAAACTTTAGTTATTAACAAATATTGAAACTTTTCTATTTTCTTTAATAAACTTCTTTGAGAATCATTAAATAGTTTGAATAAATATTTTATATTTTGAGAAACGTCTCTAGGTTTTAAACCTTTTCTTTTACATTCTAGTAGAAAAATTCTTTGATTAATTTCCGCTGCTTTCTTTATATTAATTTTGTAGTTCCCTGACGCAGCTGATACAGCAAAGCACCCAAGGCATAAATAGGTATAAATACTGCTAAAATTTTGAAAACTGGAGCAAAAATTAATATAAAGAAAGCAGCGTCAATTAAGCAAAGAATTTTCTACTAGAATGTAAAAGAAAAGGTGTAAAACCTAAACACATTTCTCAAAATACAAAATATTTATTCAAACTGTTGAATAATTATCAAAGAGGGTTATTATAGTAAATAGAAAAGTTTCAATATTCGTTAGTAACTAAAGTTTTACATTTTCAAATTTAATACATAACAAAAATTAAAAATTTATAGTTTTATGGATAGTTTAATGGACTTATAATAAATATATTACCTAAACAATTATTGAATGAATTTTTAAAGAAATAGAGCGTTTTCTATATCTCGTTTGCTGAAATACTTTCGGCTGACCTAGTATATCATATCGGTTATAAAACTATAACAAGTTGCAATAATTTTTATATTATTCCAATTAAAATCTTAATGCGTACAAAATTATAATAATTTAAAGTTTTTCAATATACTTCACATCACTAGTTTTGCACCTTGTTCTTTGCCAAATTTGAAAGCCATCAATAAAATTTTAGCTTTATTCTACCAATAGAAAAAATTAAAACGTTTTTAAAGCTGTGAAAAATTTGCATAGGTGCAGCCGACACGTCATAAATAATGAAATTTGGTAAACTAATTTCAGATAATGCTAGCAAGGTTTAAAAATATTTACCGTTTAGAACTGCTTGATTATCCCAGGATTTTGGGCCATACTGTATATAATCTCATATTTATTACAATATAACGTTTTAAGGTGAAAATTGTACTTAATTTAAATAGAAAATCCATAATCCAAGGAATTTCTAACGAAAAAACTATAAAATTGTTTTAAATGCATTAAAATAAGCAAAGCTCACTTCTTCTATCCACCCTGTATGTAAGTATATAGGGTGTCTCAAAAACAGGACATCAGATTAAATAGCAACCTCGTAAAGAGTACGATTTTTACAAAATACGCCCTCCATCACAAAAAGATTTTGAAACAATTTTAATCGAAGAATTTTAACCTCTTCGAACGTGTTTACAGAATTTTGAACGAGTCGAATTTATTGCTGAACAATACATTACGTGGTATTGAATGCACACATGCATTTAAAGTAAAATAATACTATACGCACGTACACACCGACTTGTTCACTTAATCGTCTAGTTTAAAACAGTTAAAATTAAAATTTCAACGAAAATGTTTGCAACTACATTAAATTCATAACACGAAACCTAGAAACATCTACAAATTGTCGATTTTACTATCCAAACGTATTAAACACCACATCTTCATACCTTATTATCACATTCCCGTGATTTAATGTATTTTCTAGTTTAAGCTAAAATAATATATTAGAAAAATAGGCGTACACTTAAAATAAACAAAAGAATATCTGGGTATGAGATATTTGCAAATATTAAATTCAAGGTCAGCATGCTGTAGTTGTGCATTTAATTTCCAGACTTTTGGACTTAGTGCTTTTTGGCAATAGTAATTCTTATAAATTACTTTATTTAGAAAGTTACGGCTATCACTAGGATCATATCACTGTGTTGTTGTAATATAAAGCTAATCTTGTACTTCAGTGATACCATCCTTCGATTATTTATCAGCATGTCTGATCAACAATACCGTGGTAAGTTTATAGGTCGGATTTGAAACTGTAATTATTAATATCTCTTAAACCGTGGATTTTAGAAAAAAAAAATTATAAGGAAATTTTCTTGTTCAAAGCTGTACAGTTTTCATAATACACCTTATTTTTGAGACACCTTGCATTTAAATTTTAAAAATATGAAAAACGTATCATATACAATATTTATATTTATTAGAAATAAATTAGACTGTAACATAGATGAAAAATATTTCAATATTGCTTCCTATTACGCTAAAAGTATAAATTGCATTATAAATATAATTAATATTTTGCACAACCTTCTATTTCACAGCTGATTATAAGTTATAATTTAAACATCTATCAAATTAAAACTCACCTCCACATTAGAACCCAAAATACCTTCAAAGCTTTCAACATGTTTTATTGATGTTAATACAACAACATAGAGAAAAATAAGAATAAACATATTGGAATATAATCTCGGTAGAAATGAATAATTGATTTACGGTAAGGATTATAATTATTATCTTATCGTATCATTAAAAACTGATTATTTAAGTTACACGCGACATGCTGCACCATATGTTCAGCTGTCAATCGATATAAAACCATTCAACATACTTCAAATATGTGATTTGAGTAGACAGCCAAAAATTAATAATTTATACAGTGATTTTATACTCACTGATAATTTTACTGAACACGTTCTATTAATACAGAACTCTTAAGAACTGTATAATATTTGTCAATCCATTCATCAACTGATTCATGAATTAGTTCAGGAAACTCAAATTTGTGTATATAGAAGCTATTTTACATTTGTCAATTAATTATGCGAAATTTTATTAATTAGTTCGTGATTAGTTTTACATTCGTTACACTTACCAATAAATTCCTGAACTTATTCATCAATTTCAAAACTACTAATCTAAACCATTATATCGAAATTTTAAATGTATTGTTTTTTATTCTTGCTTTCCGAATATAACTTTAATCTTATTTGCCCGTGTTTGATTATATAAATAAGATTTCTTAACCATAAAACTGTATTTTTGTGGTACAAGACTTTAAATTTACAACTGACTGACCGCGTGAACTAATTAGAAACTATGGAGTGTTAAATAGAGCAGAAACATAATAGAATTTTGTTATTGGGCATATATTATATATACTTAATAAGATTTCTGAAGTGCACGGCCTAACCTTGATTTAATAAAGGAAAATTTTAAAAACCCTTGCATTGCAATACATTTATTAAATCTGTTTATCCTTCACTTGGTTATTATTTACTTATAGTACCATGGATGCGATATACACAAAGCTAACTATAACAGTTGGGATATTATTAGCGAAGTTGTGGATATGAGAGAGTTATAATTACATAGCTCCCGCTAATAATGCCCCGCTGTTATAGTTATAATTAATAATAATAATGAAGTCAAACAGTTGTATGCACCACTGGAGTTACTTGATGCTAACGCCCATCGAGCGACATTCATCCCTCAGGCCAAATCCTCTCGAGATAAATCCGTCGTTCTCCTCGCGTCATCATCTACATAACTCCCTTGTGCTTAAATAGCTATTATTAACTCCCTAACCTTAAGCAATAATTTGAATCCTTACCTTAATATATTCTAAAACAGCAGATGTTATTTCCTAATCGATCATAAATTTTGTCCCTTGCAAGTTCTATTTCAATTTTAAAAAAGATAGTTAGCGCTTGGAGTAAGGCCTGTGCTAGTACCCGGGGGGGGGGG
>JAHWXV010085920.1:0-10014 GCA_024586415.1 Phrixothrix hirtus
GTTTATTATTTATTTCATTATTATAAAGGTTATTTTGTTGTCTTTGTGAAAATTTGTTAAACTTCATTTGTTGACGTTTTGTGTATTTGTTGTATTCAAAAATAATTTATTGATTTAAATACAAAGTAACGAAGTATGTAAATAATGCACACAAATCATTAAAATATTAATTTATTTTTATTTTAAGGACGATAATTGGAACAGTCACCCATCCAAGTTGGCCGCCAGACAAAACCTTGCTTAACTAGAGATTTTTTTCAATAACTTACTTCAACGAATTTTCTCAGAGAAACTACTAGTTCATTTAATATAGCATTATAGGCGTAAGAAACGTGGCGAGTTTAAAAAAAAATCGTTAAAGCCGTTTTCAAAAAAATTTCAAAAAACCTAAAAATCACAAGAATATAGCGGCACTTCCGGTGATTAAATTTTAACAAAATTCTTACACAGATGTGCTACGGTGGCAGTAAACTTATATATAAAATTTGACTTTTCCACGGTGTTTGGTTTTCGAGATACATTGACCACATACGTACACACACGCACACACACACACACACACACACACACACACACACACACACACACTACACACACAAACACACACATACACACACTCACACACTCACACACTCACATACACACGTACACACACACAATTTCTAAAAGTATGTTTTTCGGATTCAGGGGACTTTAAAACTTGTATTTCCGCTAAAAACTGGACATCGAGAATTGTGATCGAAAACATGACTTTCTCTATACTATATTTCATGTACGTAGAGAAAGTAATAATGCGATAATATATTAAATAATTCCGAGTTTATATAAATTCGGTTTTTCTTTGTTGTAACATTATAGTAATCAAACTACCAAGCATATACTTATGCTGCAGCTGTAGCTAATTAATTCTTAATGTAGTTGATATTCCAAGATTAATCCTTCCATTTTGTTTCAGGTAAGCAGTATGCAAAATTGTATTGGAGCAGTAGTTGCAAAACTAAAACATCTAAAGGTATGCAAGAAAACGTTTGACAGAACATAGAGCATTTAGAAATTGTTATTCACGATTGTAATAGTGCAATTGAAAGTAGTTGTACCGAGACCGACATTTTCAATTAAATACTTTAACTGAAAATTTGTATATTATTGAACTTTAATTAGACAAAAAGACATACAGGCCAAATTTTTGACTGCAATAATTAATACAGTTATTCCAACGATATTCAATGAGATTAATACCTTGAATAGAATAAGAATTATAAGAAACTGCAAAATACGCCTCTACTCCAGCAATCACTTCATTGGATAAAAATTTTTAACCAGCAAGCCAAGTTTTCAATTTTGGGGATAAGAAAGAACCAGATGGAGACAATTAGGGTGAATATGGGCCACTTGGAAGCATTTCTAAATGCATTTTACGTATTTTTGAGGAATTTGCCGGCGCATTACCGTGGTGAAATAAAATTTTGCCCTTGACTAAATGAGGTCGGTTTTTCTAAGCTTTTTTTACTGGCCCGACGGGAATGGAAAATACTCTCCTGCCGTTGTTTTACCTTCTTGAATGTAGTAAATGGAAATCATTTCGCGACCATCCCAAGAAACAGTTGCCACGGCTTTACTAATAGATGGCACGATTTTTTATATTTTCGCTGCGCTTACACCAATTTATACCCATTGTTTCAATTTATTTTTGGTGGATCCAATTCTCATTAACAATAATAAATCGACCCAAACATTTAGATGTAAATGGCTTTAAAAAATATTTCGAAGTTGTTAAAGGATTACATTTTTAGTGCACTGTTAACAAACGTGCCACCAATCCTGCAGATAGCTGCTTTATATTCGAATCGCAATGTAAAATTGACACCACTGTACCGATTGACAAGCTGAAAGTCTCAGTAATCTTACACACCTTCCACCCGACGATCTGTCTATAGAATATATTCACTTTTACTATAATTTCGGGTTTACGGGCATCTTTTGATCTGCCAGACCGCTTAGCATCGCGAACGCCCGTATAAACACAATCAAAATCATTAAATAACCTGTGAACCATTTTAATTGAGGGAGTATTGCCGGGAAAATATTTGTGAAGTTTTTGTTTCATTTATGTTATTATTTTCCCCCGCCGAAAATAGTGTTTAATGAGAACGCGAAAATCACCTTGTTCCATTCAAACAAAGCTAATACAAATTGATTACGTTAATGGCGTCAAACAAAACCGGAACATTCTTACATAAATAAGTTCACAAATGTTAAAAGTAGAAATTACAACCTATTAAATTATATCATTGCTAATTGAAATTATCTTTTTAATGGAGTTATAAAACATTTACAGACTAAAGTCCTGCCAGATGTCACTCAAGATGAAGATACAGTACAAACTTTAAATTAAGTAACAAATGATTTTTCAGTTTACTTTTACTACTTTTATTTATTTTATTCCACCTGGTATATATAAAAAATTAACATCAACTGCAGTATTTTATTACATAAAGTTTTTCTTTTGTTATTGTTCCAATCTATTAAATAACCTTTATGAGTGAAATCATAATACTCAACATACAAAAAAATATTCACCAATGTATTTCAGTACAACATACCATTGACTTTAGTCATTAAAATTTTTAACAGACTAATTAATCAACTAATTAATTAATTCATCATTCTTACATGGCTACTATATTCTCTTAATTCAGATAACATTTAATAACGCTTTTTATTGTTAAGCTCCAAATTTTATATAAAATATATGTAGAAGTTTCCCATAGATATATATCTGATTTTGGCACACGCTAGGATAACTACAAAGTTTTATAAATTCTATTCGTTTTAGTTCTACAATTTTTTAATTAACGGCGTGCTTCTATGCCACCTATTTAGTTAAATAGGAATAATAAAAAATTCTAACTGACACACTTCTAAGTTAAAAAGGACAAAAATCATGCAAACAAAACATCACAAATAAAGCATACATTAATCTAAGACTACAATGAATTAATTGTGTATCCAAAATTAAAAATTAAATCAAAATTCTCCTTATAAATACAAGAGCAATTCTTTTACACGTGTTTTGTGTTTTAAAATAAAATTTTTCTTTACAAAATTATAACTTTTTAAAATATTTTAGTAAATACTTTCAATCTATATTTTATATAATATTAACCAAATAATTATTTAATTTTATATTTTAAACCATAATTAATCGTATCATACTTTGCCACTGTAAAAAGAAAACATTCTTGATAATGCCCTCATTGGGTTACCAATTATAAGAACGAAAACGTTTATATTTTTAATTATATTAATAAAAATTATTTAACAACATTACAGTCGTTATTCATTACTGCCAATAAAAACCTAAAACATTTGATTGCTCGAAAAGATCTCGGACCTTCGTCGTCTAGGGTTTCTATTAACTTTCTTTAGCTAGCCCCTCATGATTTATTTAGCGAATCAGATACTTGTATTTCAAAGTGATTTTACTTCCTCATATAGTTTACCTGCGGTCAAGCTTAATTCGATGTAGTCCTTAGAGGGCTGTTCTGAGTTTTCGGACAGTTTATTTGACCACGGCTATTCTGAAGTTTTTTACTTTTATGATTTAAAAACCCTTCCTGCTACATCTTTATTAGAGTACAATTTGTTGTGGCGTATCCGAACTTTGTCTACTTCACTTAACTTTAAAGTTTCCCGTTCGATTCAGAGTGCTACCGTTACTTGTTTAAAATGTATAATTTTCCAAAGCTATCCCTTCTTATTATTTAAGAAACAGTTTTCTTTAGATTTAAAGTACCGTAATATACTACTTTATTTAGTTGATTTTTCTGATGTTGAAATTTACAGGATTTGAATTAGATCACGAAGATTTCAACAATACGTGTCATTAGCATTAAATGTAGGTTTAAATTATAAGTCAGTATAATTAAAATAAAATTAAAATGGTATAGGTTCATACACACTGAAATGTGAAGATTATAATAATATTAAATGAAATAGAAAAGATAAAGTTTACAATTTAAATTCAACTATTTATCTATAAACAAGTTGTAAGGTGGATATTTGCGCAAATAAGGTGTTATAAAATCAGAATGTAGAAAAGAATTGTTTGTAAGATGGGTGGTTTATCTAGTAGCATTTATTAAAGACTTAAGAAGCTACGCAAAGCATTACTAAAACTTCGTATATCAATCTCCCGCCTAATTTCTTTACATTTCCACCCCTTTGTCGACAAACTAGGTGTTATATCGTGCTGCCACCACACACTTATGTTTAAAAGTGTAAAAGCAAGAATTAGTTCGATGTTATTGTTAAAACGTTGCGTCTAATATCTGTTAGAATTTGAGACATATTACAGTAAACCAAATTACAAATCCTTACGTGAAGATAGAATCGTTTTTATTTTCGTTATGATTTCGAAAGATCGAATACAAAGGTTTTCAGCATAGCAATTTTATGTGTCTCTAAATATATAAAAATAATTTAGTTATTGATTTATATATGAAATTTAAAACGATGTGCCAAAAACTTCGGAATTGAGGAACACTTTAAGTTTGATCAATGATTCTGTGACATTTTTTGCGTTTTTATATATTTTACGTTAAAATTCCAAAATTCCTGTGTGGCTTGTTTGGCATATATTTATATTTCTTGTGTTTTGATTACGCTTTTCGAATTATCATTTTAAATTGTGATAAATTTTTCTTTTCATTAAAAATTTTAATATTTGTTACTTGTTGCTTTCGTAGATGCAGAATTATTAAAATCATTCCAAAATGACAAGTTATCAAGAATTTTAACATATTTCTTTTAATTTGTGGATCAAATTTAGTTTACATTTATATTTGTTAAAAACACGATAGAATTTCTTTATTAAAAAGCTAATAATATTAGAAAACGTTTTCGTACGCCTTTTTAAACATTTTATAGCTTTATTACTCCATTACTAAAAATAATTCGCTGTTTTCAATTCTTAGGTCTTCATGTATTATTATTTTTTTATTACAAATTTCGATCCTGCAAGCTTTAATAATTTAAAAGTCAAATATCCCGCCCCATTCTTGTTAGAACAAGATTCTAGTGTCGTTTTATTTGTTTCATTTTCTTTATTACCATCAACGGAATAAAGTATTTCGTCATCTTTAGCATTAGCTTCAGTATTATTTAGCGTATTCAAATCAAGTTCTATGGCTAATTGTAGTCGGATGTTCATACTATGTTTCAAAATAACGCGAAACTGTCTCACTGTTAGTATTGGGTTATAACCATCTCGGTTTCTGACAGCGGAAACGAAAGTTTTTAAACAATCTTGATTTAGATAACCCGTTAATAGGTATTTCATGCCTTGCTGCTTTAATTAACTCCAAAATAAAAGTTTTGACTGTAAAATCCAGCTAAATCTATCCAAAAAATTTATATATTTCTTCATTATTTTCCATTTTCAAGCACTTGAATATTGTTGAATAGTTAGAGGCCACTATGAAGATTATCTTCACTGATTGATAGTGGACGTTTATTAATGTTGTGGCCATGAAGTACTTTACTATTTAAGGAACGGAAAATGTTACAGTAGCACCAAGCTCACAAACGCCCTGAGTGGGCATGCATAGGGGAGCTGCATGTTGGACGAAGTACATTCACATCCAAAAAGGTTTTGGCGGAAAATTTAAATGAAATTAGAATTAATGGATCCAACAGTTATAAAAAATGTAGTATTTGCATAAATAGTTAAGCAATCAACAAAAATGAAGAATTTATAATTTGTGCAATATATCTTTCAACACAATTTATCATTCTAAATGTTTAATATTTATTTGAATTCGAAATAAAGAAATTTAAAAAAAATGATTCCCATTTAAAGGTTTATTTCAATTTAAAATAAAAGTCAATTACAAAGTCTTTTACAATGTGTCATTCATAACGTAAAAAAGTCATGTTGTAAGGAATAAGAAAGACAAATAACAATTAGTTGCTATAATACTTATGCATACGATAATTGTAAAAACTAGATAAATACAAAATTTTTTATACAATAAAATAGTATTCTTAATATTTAAACACTATTATTACTTACTAAAATTGTTTTAAAAACAAACTTTAAATGGACCACCTGTTATAGTAATCATATTATTCCTTTTGTTTTACTTTCGGAAAATTCATCTTCATCACTAGTGCAATCCTCATCGAAGGACCTATATTTACGATGAAACTTAAATTTTCCAATATTTCGTCAGTTAGACCGTCGGTTTTCCATAGTTCATAGTTCGACAGCAAGATACCTTACATGATTACACTCCTTTTCCCAGTCGGCTGGAATAATACCTGCAAATGCATTTCTAACTAATTGCTCGATTTCACAGTTAGAATGCGACATACTATTTATGGCAACTTTTTGTTTCATTACACTTCAAATTAACTCAATTTGATTTAAATTACAGTGGTAAGGTGGCAAGCGTACAAACGGTATAACTATGCTTTTTCAATAACTCATCTACATAATAAGTTTGTTTAGTCGAGTAATATCGTTTCATGAACATTAAAAGTTCTGCTTTTCAGCATGTTGGCCATTGCTTGAATACCATTTGCTTCTAGCCATGACCTAATATCGCATTTTCGATTTTGTGAAGGTGGTTCATTTATTTGTTTACTATAATATGGTGCACTACCCATAAAGATAATACAATGCAGAGGCAAGTTTGGAATAAGGTACTCTTCTAACCACCGTATAAAATTTGTGCGGTTCATATTGCCATGATAAACTCTTGGTTTACTTTGGGATTTAAAAATAAGCAAAATATCCTTAACAAAGCCACAAGATCCTCCTGTATGCACTATAATATACCTCTGACCGCCTCGATCACATTTATAAACCTCAGGTTCTTCTTTAGACTGCCAACATTTGTTAACTCCATATGCTGCATGAACTTAGGTCTGATCTAAATATAATCGGCTCTATTCTACTAAATATCTGATGGTGATTATGAATGTGCTTACTAACTTTATTACTAAAATTAACCATTTTATAGTCAATTTAATTTTATGAATATTTGCAAATATATTAATTGATGAAAAATGGACCTAAATTACCAATTTAGCATAATATGAATTGTGCAAAAGTTAATATTTTTAATGATAAAGTTTATAGTCACTTTCATAACCACTACCAAATATTTAGTAGAATAGGGCCGATTGCCGGCCTTTTCTTATTACCTAATTTTTCCTTTTCTCTTAAGCTTATTAAGTATTTGGAACACCAAGCTACAATATCATATCGTTCCCTTAATAATAATTCTTTTACTGTGACACTTCTTATACCGAAAACCCAACCACAATAAGTATTTGCCCAAAGCTTCTCGTCCTCCTGCAGCACCTTTAACGTTGGCACTTTACGATTTACAGTATAAAGCTCATGTACACTTCTTCTTAATACATTTTGATTGAAATCATCTAAATTAATTTTCACCTAAGCTGGAGTGTCATATTCCTTTTTTGGAGATTCCAATGAGGAGGCACTTGCCGTTTTAGATTCTAACCGAATATTTTTTACGAAACTGACTGATCTTCCGATTGCTGCAGCAGATAGCTTAATAGCTTTCTGTATTGGAGAGTTCCATTGGATTTTTTGTTTGTAGAAGAAATCGACAGCATTATGAATAATATGTTTTGCTTCCGAGCGAACAAGTTTCCGTTTACTCATGATCACCAATTGTAAGCTACAAATTGAAGTAAAACCATAATTAACTTTAAGTCACAGTTATATAAAAAAATAAGTGTAAAATTATTGACATTTGCATATTTATAACCTGAAATCCCTTAACTGCTTTAGGAGAGCTTTAAATCTGCAAAACAGAAATACTTACGTAAAATTAGTGTTTAAATAGCTAGTAGCGTCTTAAAATAGACGGTTTTCTAACAAAACTAACAAAAGCATTATAGTATAAAATTGTCGAACACGCCAGTTTTTGTCGTTTACTATACAAAACTAAAATAACCTTTCTGATTGGTTCACGCTGTTTGTTATGGAAATTAGTTTGCATATTTTTCGGAGATTTTATGAACTTGGTGCTGCTGTATTTATCAATAAGTATCTGCGTGGTTATTACTGGACTACTTCTCAATCCGTGTGATTGTACAGACGTTTTAACTGCAGAAGCCACCGTATGAAAAAATATTTGAGTAGCAAATTTTGGAAAGTATTGTGAAAAATACCAATTGAAGTTGTTTTTGTGTTGCTGTCGTTGTTATATTTTTTATATCCAATTCGTAAGTCTCCACAATAGCGTTCCACAATATAGATTTGTTCAGAACGAGTAACTGCAATTTATTATTCATTAAATTATTTCTTAAACAGGAGAAGGGCATCAAAAAAAAATAAAAATGGCTTCATCTTGGAGTTTAAATACACGCTTCTTTTTTGTTGAGCATAATAAACTTAAATTACTCTTATTATTAGATTCTTGGTCGCATAGTAAAACTTTAGGATGAAGTGATAGATTTTTAATGTTTGCAGTACATTAATTATTAATCGCCACAATATATCTGTTTTACTGTTTCAGAGTGGTTTTGAAATCCTTCCACAAGGTTATCTGTTGGATTATATTCCACCTTTCTCTTTAAAATTATTTCAGAGAAGATAACATAAGTTATTTCGATACGACTCATTATTGTCGTTTTTAACCTTAATTTCTTATGAGGTCCGTTTTTATTGCAAACTATAACTTTTAACCACGAATTCATGGGTCTTACTGAAGATAAACCAAACTTTAATGTATTTGTCATAAATTTGTACAATGACGATGACATAAAATAAAAATAGAACTAACTGCTTTTCCGATTGCCACCAATTGTTAGTATCTGCACGAAAAAGCTACAAAATCACAAAAGTTCTAACAGATTCACGTTTTAATAAATTATTAACAATGCCCGTGTTATTAACGGTATCCTTTTATTTCTTTTAATCTGTAACTCTTGTCATGCTTATTCTTTAATCTTTTATTTTACTACATTAACCAATACACCTAATTTTTTATATTGTTGTCTAATTCAAATGGTTTTGGGGAATGGCATATTTAAGAAATTTTCGCTGATGTTAGAATTTGAAGATGTACTACTTATAGAAGACGATGTCGCTGTATAAGGTCGAATAAATCTTAAACATTGAGCAGTGGGCAAAGGAGAAGAAAGGGTTATAGATCTGGAATGAATGTTTCTTTTGTACATCTTCAGATTAATACCATGAGGGCTACTACTTTTACAAGATAATGATACTGCTCCTTCAACATCCATAGTTACTTATTGTTTCAGGTATTGAATCACTTTTTTTCTTCTTCTATTAGTAGATAAAATTGTAAGTTTCCACAAGTTTCAAGAAATAACTCTTGATAGTTTGTTAATGTGTTTAAAACAATTTAACTGTAAGATAAATACATTGTTCGTTACTTGGCCTAGTTCAGGGTTAAGGAATTAATAATTGAATTATAACACACATGAGCGGTACGCCTTCATTACTTCCTCCCAAGTTAGAACAATTCATTTTGCTCATTTATTGACTTACGATTAATTACTTCGTAAAGTATAAATTTTAATATTTTTTTGTCGTGAGTCAAATTACCGTAACGCTTCTTTAGTAAACAAACCAAAGTCAATGTTTAATACCTATATTAAAAAAACATGTAAGTGGAAAATATTACAAAGGAAATTTAAGTTTATAAACATATAAATATACAAATATTGCTGGAAATTAATTAAGATTAAAGAACCTAAAATTATTTACTATAATATGTAATAGAAATGCTTTGTCCATTAACGTTCTAAGCATTCATGGTCAAGTTCAATGCTAAATATCCAATTAGTCTCAACAAGAAATTTCTATTTTTAGAAATTTCGTTCTTGAAATTACCCACAAATATATATATATATACAGTCGTAATCACGAAAGAATAAGGCTCGTCAGAAAATGACATTCATATGAAGTAAGATTTCAAATATTAGTCAATTCAGGTACTAGTTTCTCTT
>JAHWXV010085940.1:0-15624 GCA_024586415.1 Phrixothrix hirtus
AGCTTACTTATAATTTATTTGCCATTCAATAAACCTCCTTTAGTTCAAAATTGCATTTTTGTATTACTTGATTTTTTTAGTATTTTTGAAATTTGGCGGGCATTTAATTAACTGGTCAAATTGGCCATAGCATTTTGTATGCATGCATATCTGACTTTCAGGGTTTTACTTCGATTTATGCGTTGGTCCGAAGAAACACTTTCGTTTCGACGTTGCGCCCAATTATCAGTTAGGTAGAATTACCTACACAATATCCGGTTGGATATCTAGCAAAAATGCTGCAACATCATGCCGAAGAAGCTAAATCATACGTAAAAATCTCAGGCCATCTCCTGAAGTTATTAGAAAACTAAAAGGTCAAGGTAAACGATTTACTAGTGAGTTTTTATGTGGTATCGTTATTTACAAAAATATGAACGAATGAGGCATTACAAATAATATAACAGTGATGTAAAGTAGATAAAACGATCCTGGAGCTGATCACATATTTTATACACAAAGAGCAAAGATGTAGACAAAACGAAAGAGCATCAATGGACTCACCGCTATCACCTGTGATCTCTAAAATTCTTATGGATGACTTCGAAATAAAAGCCTTAAAAACTTCATTAAAACCAAAATTATGGCTGCGATATGTGGACGACACCTCGGTGATATGGGCCCATGGAAGAAATTAACTTGACAATTTCTTGCGACATATAAATAGTATACACCAAAATATCCAATTTACCATGGAAATAGAAAGTAACAGCTAGGTGTCATTCCTGGACGTACTAATCAAAAAGAGAAAAGACGGAAGCTTAGCACACACGGTATACAGAAAACCTACACATACAGATAGATATCTAAAAGCCCAATTACACCAACATCCTGCACAATTACCATCAATAATAAAAACACTTATGGCACGATTCCGTAGATTATTCGATGCAGACCATAGAAAAACAGGGATAAATCAACTACAAGACGTATTAATCAAAGATGGTTTCACACATCAAGACATAAAAATAGTCACAAAAACAAATAAGCATAAGTCAGACAACGATAACGATAAAAATACCATTAGGATATCTCAATCGTATGTTAAGGGCACAACAGATAAGATAAGTTGCGTTTTAAAAAGATATTACATAGAAATAGCATTTACGAGTAAGCCACTTAGAAAGATCTACAACATTTTACGAAACCCGAAAGACAAAGTTTCCTTAGAGGCTCAAGGCGTGTACGAAATTCCATGCGCAGACTGCGAACAGTCCTACACCGGCCAAATAAATAAAAGGGTCAGTGCTAGCAAAAACGAAGATATAAATGCTGTCTCCAAAAACGAAGCAACTTGATTATTAACGCAACACACCGACACCATCGGATATACTATAGATTTTGAAAACACAAAAATGATTGCAAACAGAACAATATGCATCAAGAATAGTAAGGGAAGCTATTGAAATAGAAAAGCTGCCAGAAAGTTTAAACAAACGAGATGATGGGCAAAGATTAGCTACGACATGGAGACCGCTGTTGAAATTTAAAAGTCACTAAATTATCAAGCGTCCCTAAAATAGAAAGATAATATATACAAGAAATCACCACCAAAATAAGACCGGTTACACGTAGTCTAACACAAAACTAATCAAGTGTGACTGATAAATCAGTCAAACGTAATGAGGCACTATATAGAGATCATCTAAATACATCAAACGGCAGTACTAGAGTAACAAGAAGCCAAACAAGAAAAGCTCAGTTACTATCCTGATGATGGCAAGTATGATGTTGCCGAAACGTCGAAACGAATGCCCTTCTTAGAACTAATGCGGAACCCGAAGTACAAACCGATTTTGTCTAAAGTTTATCAACCGTAATGCATA
The DNA here is from genome assembly GCA_024586415.1 of Phrixothrix hirtus. NCBI lineage: Eukaryota > Metazoa > Arthropoda > Insecta > Coleoptera > Phengodidae > Phrixothrix > Phrixothrix hirtus. The sequence continues at coordinate 1,866 of JAHWXV010085940.1, forward strand.
TAGCTTTAGTGTGCGGTTTTAAAAATTTATCTTTGATTTACTATTTTTCCCAAGGACGAATTTTTCATTTATCGCTGTTTATTTATAGGACTATAGTCTATAGAAAGTGTGTCATATAACTTCCCAGACGACACTGCGCACGCACCTCATGGGTACATTAGCGTTTGTACAATATGTGGAGCGTGTTCTTGTTCCTGTTTACTAGTATCGTATCAACGGTCACCGTTATATATTGCGTATTTCGTTCTCTACCCTCGTGTAAACTAGGTTACGTAAAATTCTAAGGCCGATTTATGCGAACGTAGAATTCGACTTAATTATCGCACAAAGAATTGTCATCAAATATCCTGTAAAATACAATAAGACGAATGCCGAAATTAAACAGATGCTAATGCAAGTGTTTGGTGATAACACCGTGAGGCGCACAACAATGTGTGGGTGGACTGGGTGATTCAGACGAGGAGGTAACATGAAGGTCAGCCGGCAACAGCGCGCACGTTCTTTGTTGTGGTGAAGATCAAAACCAAAATCGACGAAGAATGCCACCAGTCACCTTTAGAATTGGTGTATTAGTCACGACACCGTTCATACCGTTTCCGAAGAGGATTTATTCATAAAAAAAGTTGCGCCAAAGGTGGTTCCTCGTATGCTGACCGAAGAACTAAAAGCATTACGAAAACAATTGTGCGAAGACTGACTTGAAGCTAGGAAATTGAAGGAATTTTGTGGCGGTATCGTGTGAGTATCTCTAGATGCATCTCGTATGAAGAGAGCTCGATCGAACAAATCGAAAATCAAAGGCATGTTGATCAGGTCTTTCTATGTCCAAGGAATTTTTCGGCAAGAATAGATCCCACAAAGACAGAATTCGACTGGTGTACATATCACGTAACCGTTCTAGAGAAGCTGCACATAATTGACTTTTGCATACGATAATGTGCCAACACTCACTTGGTTTGTTGTAAAGAATTTTTTGGCCAAAAATGGGACAAATTTGCTCGATCATCTTCCTACCTAACCGATTTAGGCACTTACAACTTTTTTCTGTTCGATCGGGTACAATATTCACTGACAGAGGATCACTTGAGGATTATAAACAACAAGAAGATAGAATGGGAGTGTATTCTTCTAAGTTTTCGGTAGATGACTTTAACCAGTGCTTCCAGGGGTGGAAAAAGTGTACAGCTTCGCATTGCAACTATTTTGAGAGGAATAAAATAGTATTTGAGTAACTATTCAATAACTGTTGTCCGTGAAATTATTTAACATACCTCGAATAAAATTTTAAATCTTCAGGGATCCTTGCTAAAAAACATAAAAAAATTTTAACAAGGGGTATCGGAAAAGCGCGCTTTAAAAGCGCGCTTTAAAAGCGCGTGAAAATAAATTCCTCTGTTTGAATCATATAACCGTTGATATTGTAATAATATTTAAAAGTATACTATATTCACTATAATTAAGATTCGATTAAACCATTTTACGAATGTTAAAAAATCAAAAATTTAATAATTTAGTTTGAATAGATGATAAATTTCACAATTTTATACATCAATTTTTAAAAAAAGTATTAATTCTTTGAGTTAATCTAGCATCTCCCCAGATTGTTCAGAGTCATAAAACGTTAAAATGACCAGCAGCGCGTTTAGGTTATAGATATGGATATCGCTCAACAACGCGCAAAATTGGCTCAAAAGTTCTAAATAGTTTTATGTAACACAATTTATTGTCTGGTGAATGAAATTATCGACAACAACAATGAATCTTGAAATCCTTTTCTTTATTAAGTTGGAGTTAAATAATTTTTTGACTAAATAAAGCTTTTGCAAATAATTGTATGCTTATTTAAAGAGAAAGTAGATCTTGTCGTTACTTAAAGTGCATTAGAAATTCCATTTTCTAATTACAGAAACGTTTTTAGTAAATTCAAAGCTTTAGAATTGTATCTTTCAGGCGACAGTTACCTCAATAGCACGCAGGCTGTCTTTTTAAACACTGTTTTTTCATTTAAAAAGCTCATCGTTTTGTCAAATTAAAAAGCAGAGAAACGCAACGAACTATATTACGTTTACAAATCCAATCATTTTTATGTCAGTCTGTGTCATGTAACTTTTGTATGAGTATCGATTTACGCAACACTTCCGCGCTTGAAATAATTAAAACTAGAAGTGGTTATTACTGTTAGAAACGTATTCATAAAACGACTCATGAACACGCAATTCCCTTTGTTTTATATAAATTAATGCGAGGGAGAATGCGGTAAGATTTATTGTGTTCGTACCTATTGACAGTAGCAATTTTTCAATATTTATTCCTTTTTCAGAAAATGAATGAACTTTCAAGTTAGCGCCTATATTAATTTTCAGTATAAAGGCATGTATACATGCCAACTTCTATAATTCGTAATGAAAAGCATTTGTATGAGCCTTTAACTGCTGCACATTTAATGACTACATTTATAAAAAAAAATAGAAAAGAAAACAAGAATAATACGAGCTCTTTTACTTTACACATTAACAGTTAGACTACGCCCAAGCACTTTTCATTTTAAATGATGTCTGTTAGTCTTGAACATACAATAAAATACGAAAGGCGCAGTGGTGTTTAATTCATTGTTATCAAGCTTGATGTTTGTTCTTCTCAATGTAATTAACCAAGGAATGCGGATGATTAATTTTTTATATATTAAACTACCATTAGAGCTAACTCTTGGACATCTAGAGGGTAGGCGAACAAATTTAATGAGCTTAAAGGTGTAATAAACAGTAAATGTTTGTATTTATTTTGTATTGATGAACACAAACAAAAAATATTGAGAGTAATCAACTCGGTCCTCGAAAACTTAGTCTTATTTTTTGAAAAATACGCGTCTACATGCACTTACTTTTTCAAGCCTTTTAACGGAAACCGGAACCTCCTTTTTCTGTATTTAGAATTTTAGCATCGGAATTGCATCATATGAATATGCATTTCCTGACGTGTTGGTAAATAGTGTCATTTATTATCCAAGGATCCGACTAACAGCTGTTTTAGTAAATAGAACGATGGCAAAATCGATATGACTCTTACGTGCGTGAATAACCTTGATATTACAATTTAGCGTCAAAGGAAAGTCAAACGCTTATTGCTTGTGTATCCAATATTTCTAGAGAAAGAAGTCACTCATAGTTAGAAAACGAACTCCCATGAACCAGATTCAAATGTGGGTCCATCGAGGCAATAAAGTCGTGCTGATGTTGACTAACACTTTTGAAGAATATTTTGCGTTAGCTTAATTACATCCACTTAATTTTCAGTCATGGAAAACACGTCATTCCAATGTATAATGTGTAATACACTAACGTTACGTTTAACAAAGCTTAATTTGCAGCCACCCTGAATAAATAACACGGATGTTTTATGTTTGTTTCCATAATTGGAATGCCTTTAAGCAGAATCAAATTATCAACCTGTATTGTCGCGTGACAAAATGGCGTTACGCCAACAGCCCATTGAGACGTGAATTAAAAACGCTACCGCGCTAGCTCCAATACGAATTGGGTCGTAAGTGACGACAGTAAAGCGTTTGATCACCGGGGGAGTAACCCTTGGTCGAGAATTGTGGGCACCATTGATTTGATCGCGGCTAACCAAGATTTGATAGGTACTTTGTATATAACGCCAAAGATCTGTACATCTGAAAAGTTTGCTACAACTAATACAATAGGTAAATTCACGAACAACGTACCGATTGTATTAAAATGTAAACCGTTCCTAATCGATACATTTCTTGCATATCAAAAAATATTTAAAAATAATTCCTCGCTAACTTTGTCATGAATTTTACACTCACCTCAAATTCAGAAAAACTTTCGTGTTAATATTAACGATACTCCATCTGCAGCAGGTTTACATCTGCCGCCAGTTCTCATTAACAATTATTGTATCAAAGTTGGTGTTAAATGACAATGAGTTACAGCAATCTTACTGAGACAAGTTGGTAGGCGACTTGAGCCAATCTTTTATACTGAGAGGGTGTTCTCGAACAAGGATTTTTCCATCGCTTATCAGATTAACTCCTATGAGGATTTAAATTGTCGGTTTACACAAATTTAATTAATGCGAATCGTTAACTAATAAATTTTTAAACGGCATAATTGCAGAATAAAGGATATGCTTTGTAGATAAAGTGCTGCACTAAGAAATGTCTGTACAATCTTGTTTTCTAAATCGTTTTATACTAATTATTACGTCCGAAAGCGGAACTAAAGCGTTCATTAGTTAATTTAATAAATTTTCGATATTTGTTCATTATTTTTGAACGTGACCAATTATTTTCACTGTGGATTTAATTAATTTAGTATTCATTTTAACATACTTTAATGTGTTCGCGTTATTTAAATACAATTTAAAGCATTTTCAATTTTCTTGGTTTTATTTAACATTTTCCTTTGAAAATTCTGATTTTTATTAGAGGAATGTGAGTTACTAGACTTTTGTTTCACGTTTCGTAAATCCTAAGTTTGCTTATTATATTTTCTGATGATATAGCATTTAATGTGCTGCACATTTAAGATGTTGCCTTGTTTCAGATACAGCACATCGTGATTTCTGCTTCCTAATGGTGTTCAAATGTGCACTATTGTTATTTTTGCAGTGATTTATTGTATATATAATTCATTTAGTTAATTGGATACATTGCTAGTTTATAATTAAATTATTTTAGACGGTAATGTTTAAATTTTTTTCCGAAAGAAGCTCTGGATTCATTTACCGAATTCAGAATTTGTAAATCTAGCCAAGGTTGGGTCTTAAAAGTAATTTATTTTACGTAATCATTACCCAATTTATTGTTAATGTTTCGGTTTTCGTCAATTTTAATTAAACGTGAAACATGCGTTAATTAAATATTGTTAAATTATCACAAATGTGATTGTATTTATTTTACTTAGTATCAGTCAATTCATGATCCACAAAATGTTTCATTCAGATTATTTAAAATATTTAATTAAGATAGCTTGTTTTAATATCGGTTTCATTCTTTTTTATTGCTCCACGGATTTATAACTTGTTTTGAAAGGAATGTAATGATTAATTGTTACTATGTATTTATCTTATGCCCTCACTTCATATTATTTACTGCAGTTGCCATGCTTTAAATTTAATAATTAGTTAAAACAGCAACATATTACCATTAGATGCTCATATATTGCCATACAACACCATTAGTGTGACAAAACTTTAATTATTAACAAAAAGTTTGTTATTTGATTGATTTTCTTAGTGAAACCTTATCTCTAGATAAAAACATTCATTACTAATTGGGTTTAGAATTAATTTAGCTTAGGAGATCACATTCTCACATTACTAAGAGTTAATTGTGATCAAATTTGTGCTGCCACTTAATTTTATATAGCTTACTCTTATATCTTAAATACATATTACCTATAATACTACATTGGGTATAATCTGAAAATTATTCTGGGAAAACCACCTGAACATAACAACAAAGCTGCGTTCTTTACTACGCTGACAGAAATTATTTAGAACCTACAATGAATTTAAACAATACACGACAACCGCACCACCAACACTGCTTTATGATGCACCGATGCTATACCACACCACAAAGATCCATTAAAAAATGCAAATACTAAAGAATTAGATACAATTTGGTACTTCTTAGTTCGCAAGGAAGATTCAAAACCTCTCATAATAATTGAACGTCCAATCTATTATAGGGACGTCTAAGAAATCACAAAGAGATTACAAATACAGGATGCTGATTAATAATAAATATCTTCCTAAATATTTTAACAAACAATTGGGGAACTATGTAAGGATAACACAGCCACACAAAAAAAGTGCCCGGATCCGGTAACGAGGTATATGTATTTTTATGTATATTGATGCACGGAACCTAAATGCGCTATCAGAATTGGCCCAACGGATGGTTGTCAGACCTAACCTCAAAAAACTACAAAAATCACGGAAATATGCAAATAAATTGTGATATACTGACAGACAAGCAAATTTTCTCTGCAAAAGCATATCTTTGCCCCTACAAAAAATGTAACCTTGCCTAACATAACCTTACTTAACTTTATCTAGCTTAAACCAACCTAACCCAACGTATCAGAACCGAGCTGATTGTACTTTGTTACCTGGTAAGCTAATTTTGACACAAAACCAAAGTCCGTGAAGCCTAAACCAACAAATAAATCTAACCCATCCAAACCTAACAAAACCTAACCTAACCCAACTTAAACCAATCTAACCCAACGTAACACAATAGAACTGACTGTTTTACTGCCAAGTGTGGCCAATAGAATGGGACTTTAATGTAATGAGGAATCTATCAACCTAGCATCCCTTTCTTCGCAGACGGTCATATGTATAAATGTACGCGATAACTGTCTTGAGGTTCGTAATCTCTCTTTGTTTGAATTTTTCACCTGTGTCTGTAACCAGGGCACCTCCACGTACTGACGATGGGCAACGGATCCATACTGGCTGAGTCCCTGAGTAAACGAACTTCATGCCTCCATGGCAGGCACATGTAAAAAGTGTTTTACGATGCAGGTATTAAAAACCCCAGTATCGGCGTCTGGTCAGGGTGGGAAAGCGGGCCCTCCAATGTTGTCATCATGTAACCGTAGCTTTTCATCAATGGACAACTTGGTTGGTGGAGAGTCTCATGCTGCACGGAAAACAATCACAGGCATTTCTCAACCACACGACTGCAAAAATAGATCAGATGCATTCTGTTACATTTGTAGTAAATATGAAGTAAGCTGTTTGCGAAAATCAGTAGACGAGGAAGTGAAAAGCCTTTGCGAAAAGTGTTTCGACTGTAAATTACTGCACCAAGAAACAAATTGGGTTCCGCACATCATTTGCAATTCCTGCAGGCTGATGATATATCGCTTCAAAAATTCAGAAAACGAAAGATATCGCAAATACTCTACATCAACCATATAGTAGAGACCCGATCATGTAAGACTGCTACTTTTGCATGTATAACGTTAGAGGGATCACCGCAAGAAATAAGGGGACCATTTCATACATTAATGTGTCCGCAGTTATAAGCCCAATTGAAATCGATCCAAAAGTACGTCAAACTGATTGCAGCGTCAGAAGAGATGATAGAATGGAAGTCGACAATCAGCCTGACGGAGATGGTAATGATAGTAGTGATCAACCCGAAGAAGACAGTAATGATTCTGATAAAAATAACGACGGAGGAGATGATTATGTTGCGCATAACATGAAGTCGAACGTTCCCTATTAGCGTCGCAGCTGGAACTGAATAATTTCATTCGAGATTTCGATTTGCCAAAAGATGGTGCTGAATTCACAACTTCATTTCTATACAAAAGAAACCTCCTGAAGCCCAAAACAAAAGTTTCATTTTATCGCAACAGGGATAAAGAATTCAGCAAGTTTTTCGCAAAAGACGAAGAAGCGTTATTAGTGCATTGCACCGACGTAAAATTTTTAATGGACCAATTAAAAAAAAATGCGTATAGAGATGAAGAATGGCGACTTTTTATTGATTAATCAAAACGCCGCATAAAGGCCGTTCTACGGCATTAATACAAATACTTACACTCCCATCCCCATAGTTCACTCAACAATCTTCAAAGAAGAATATAACAATGTGAAAATGATTCTAGAAAAATTGAATTACGCAAATCACAAATGGCAAATATGTGGTGATCTCAAAATTATAACTATAATATTAGGTCAACAATCGGGTTTCACGAGAGATCCATGCTTCTTATGCCTGTCGAATAGCAGAGATCCAGCCAACCAATACAGCAAAAAGCATTAGCCTGAAAGAGGATCTTTTAAACCAGGTTATCACAAGATCATTAACGAAAGTTACGTTGATCCAAAAAAATTCTCCTTCCACCGCTTCACATAAAGTTTGGTCTAATGAAGCAATTCGTCAAGGCGTTAGACAAAGATGGCAAATGTTATACGTATATAGCCCTGAAATTACCTAACATTTCAGATGCCAAATTAAAACAAGGACCAAAAATTCGAACGTTACTCAGGGACACGAATTTTGTCAGCCGAATGACAAACATTGAAATCGAAGTTTAGGAGAGTTTCAAAGCACTAACCACGAATTTCCTCGGTAACAATAAAAGTCATAACTGCAAAGAAATTGTCGCAAGGAAGATAACGTACTATCAAAGTTGGGGTGTTTGATGAATTTGAAACTACACTTTCTAGATCCACATCTGGATAGGTTTCCCGAAAATGTTGGAGATTTTAGTGAAGAACAAGGGGAACGATTTCACCAAGACATAAAAGTGACGGAACAACGATATCAGGGTAGATGGGATGAAGCCATGATGGCTGATTTTTGCTGGATTTTCAAAAGGGAAACGAATGTAAAATGTCTCAAACGTAAGCGTAACCCTTTTCATCGATCTTTCGAAGAAAAAAGGACACGTTATAGTAGACAGAAAATAGACTGAAGTAAATTCGTCAATTAGTTTACTTATCCGGTAGCAAAGTACACTCAGCTCGGTTTTGCTACCTTGGGTTTGTCTGGATTAAGCTAAATAAAGTTAAGTAAGGTTATTTTAGGCAAGATTACATTTTTGTGTAGGTGCAGACATACTTTTGTACTGAAAATTTGCTTGGCTATCAGCATATCACAATTTATTTGCGTATTTCCGTGATTTTTGCAGTTTTTTGAGGTTAGAGCTGAAGGACGACCCGTTGGGCCAATTCTGATAGAGGATTTAGCTTCAACGCGTCAAAATACATAGGAATACATTGTTACCAGATCCGGATATTTTTTTTTGTGTGGCTGTGTAATTTACTCTTGAATTAAATTAAGTACCACAGCTGTTGTCGCAAGCCAACTAGACAGCTAGTCAAATTAAGAAACCACCGCACATCTAATTCCATCTAAGGGGATATACAGCCTGCTATGCCTGCCACCTGCATCAAGTACAGCCGTTGTTGCGCAAAAATTTTGGTTGGTTAACCGGGTACTGAAATTCAGCTAATTGGTACTATACTCATTTACACGGAAGAGTCTTATAGGTAAAATACGATCACCTAAGGGTAAATAGTGGAAATCAGGTCCCAGATAAGGTTTCTTTTAATATCAATTTTCTTGATCACTAGGCTGCTGGAGGTAATAAGGGCTACAAATGCTCCACAATAATCAAATCGAGCGGAGAAGGAAGTGCACAGATGATGCAAAACATGCGGTGGACAAGAAAGCTTCGAGGCGGGGTTTCTCCATGTATCTTCTCGGCGGAAAAGGTCACCTGGTTCAGAGTCTTCTAACACCTCTTGGCCTCGGCTGGTTGCTATCAGCAATGGAGACCCCGAGCAAAATCCTACGATGGATAACTTTGTATAAATAGTCAAATGTGCTGACATTATCCCCCGGGCAAGGACCAAACCCTTTGTCGTTTCTCAACACAAATGAAATTTAAGCTTTATTAATAGAATTTGTGGTTGCCCTTACATAACTCATTGCTTAATCATGTTAAGAGAATATCCCGGATACAAGTTCAAGTAGCGCTTACAGGAAGTGTATTTTACTATCCAATATAATGGTATTTTTATGCTCGCACTTCAGGCTGCGTGGAAGTGATCCACCTAGGTTTTGTTCTAAAGTATGCATGATGCCGGCATCTTGAGGTTAGACCCTCATTTACCGTATTTAGCCGCACTAAGTAGCCTTTTGGCGCAGGGTTTCCAAAACAATTCCGCCCTTTGGAGCACACCCAACTTACATCTGTAAAGTAACTGATATTATAATGCCGAATATATTAGACTAGTCTCAGTGTATTTTTTGTGCCGTTACTAATCGATAACGAGGCATATGAAAACTTTAATGTTGTCAATATGATAGACTAACGTTTTTGAGACGCTAATAGGATGTAAACCTTGGTTCATCAAGTAATAGGGTTATAGCAATCCACGGCAACTTTCTATATTTTTTGTTTTCCGATAACGACTGTAACTTAACAGTCTTCCGAGTGTAACCTGGAAACCGTTCATTATATGGACACAGTAACGATAATTTTGAAGTTGTGGAAGACACCAAGCGAGGAAAGCTTTCTAGAATGGAAGCTAATGACCTGTGATAAATCAATAATTAGAATTGGAAATAACTTCCACAGGGGTTTGAACAAATGTAGCGCGGTATTGGAATATTTTTCTAGAAACGTTGAAGACTGATAAAACCTAAGTGCTGAAATGAAAGAGCTATTCTGGGAAACCACCTTAAATTTGGAGAAATGTTACGATCGTGTAGTTGTATTCCTCTTTGGTTCGCTTGTCACTGCGCCAATGGTTAAATCGGTCATGTCTGTGAAGAAGTCGGAGAATAAGCAATCTAAGTGTTTGTTAGGGCTTTATCTAGAACCTGCTTGTCGTTGTAATCATGTATCGACTTTTAAATTATTCCGCCTTAGACTACTTCGCCGTGTTAAGATGTGAAATACCTAACTCTATTATTATCTGGTTACGTCGGGACAAGCAATTTTTTACCACTTCTGTATTATTAATTATACTTTATTTTGTCTATTTAATTATTTAACAATACCTCAGTTCATTAATTTATTAAACGAACAATAAACAATAAGCAAGCGTTAACCATCATTTACTGTTCTTTCGGGTCCTCTTCCTGTTAGCATATTTTTAACCATGGTCTGTAATGTTTCAGTTTTTTAAATTTCAAAATTATTATATTTTAATTCATCAGGTAATGTCTCTTATTTACTTTAAAACTAAAACAAATATTTTATATATACGAGGGTAGACTGGTAACTAACACACACATGCTTGCAGAGCACGAAACAAAAGAAAATAGCAAAATCGGGCAAGAAGTACATTAAAGTACATTTGTTAAGTTTCAAAATCATATATTTATTTTTCAACATAGTCACCGTACAGCTAAATATTTCTCCTAACGTGTAACAAGATTTCATTTCATTACTGAAAAATTCTTTCGACTTTTCTCGAATCCAGGATTTGATAGCTGCCTCACCTCATCGTCCGAGATGTAATGATCACTCTTGAGGTCTCTCTTGAGTAGAGGAAAAAAATAAAAACCGTAAGTCGCAAGGTCGGGGGAATAAGGACAGTGTGGAATCGGTTCAAACTTGAGGTTTCGCAGAACCTCTCCAGATGCGCGCGAGGTGTGTTGTAACATTATTGGTGCCTCTAACACGAGAAACTCAACACTGGAGGTGTTTTAGAGTCTGTATGTACTGAGAAGAATTTACGATTGACCCTCGTTCCAGAAAATCGATCACATAAACTCGGCGAGCATCCCAAAATACAGCCAAAATAAGTTTCCTTGCGGCTGGTTGTATTTCAAAAATTTTGCCTGAGGAGAAAACGGATGTCGATATTCAGCGCTCAATCCTTTCTCATCCAAGTCATAATGGCCGACCAATGAGTCGTCCCCCGTCAGTATATTCGAAAAAATATCGCCTCCTTCGTCACGGCATCGCTGTAAAAGTGGCTCGCAGCATTCCAATCGACAGTATTCCAATTGCTAGTAATGAACCCTTGAATATTCCAATATGGTTCGCGATACGCTTTTGAGTGATTCGTTGGCCATTTTAAATCATATCGTCGACAAGTTTGCAATGTTTATCGTCTATGGCAGTGATCGGACGTCCACTGCGTGTTTCATCCATAGGCTTGCAACCACGAAATTTTATTACCCATTGATTTACAGTAGACCTATCAGCAGCATCGTCACCATAAACAGCCTTTAAGCGACGATGGATCTTAGTAGGATTTATTTTTTCAACGGTTAAAAATTCGATGACAGCACGCTGTTCAACTCGCGTTGACATATCACTATAACACGTTTCCATACTTCCTCTTCTCGAAATACACTGAATGAACGCAGCATTCGTTCCACATGCCACCTGGCGCGCTCTGGAAAATCATTTCGTTCACGCATCAGTTGTCAGTCTACCCTCGAATTTAGTATTTATTTAATAATTTCAGTAAAATAATTTTAGTTTTAAAAATCACTAGTTTAATATATTCACTACTAAGTGTGCCTTAAGTGATACACAGCTAGGTGGTTCGTAGAAACGGCGTGTACAATATTTGATCACAAGAAAAGTCTGCGTTTATCTGCCTGTGTACATAAACCTACCACTTTTATAATGAACCTAAATAATTAAATGTGTTCCCACAGTTTATGAGTAAAGTATGACAGAAAAAACTTTATTTCAAGGCTAACTAAAGCTAATCGACACCTTGTCAAACAGACAGAATGAAGGTCAACGCGTGCAATAAGGAATATTTATGTAAAATAAGTTTTTTCAAATTTGTAACTGTCCCTAGAAGTGCTAGTGACTCTGTAAAATTTATTGGAAGTGCATTCAGTAGCGGAAGTTTTAGATATTAATTGTTGCACTGTATTATAATGTTTCTTGCCCATAAGTATTATACGAATTCTAACCTTGTCTGCATATTATTCGGTTCCATCGATATTCCCCTCAGCTGATCTCATGCTTTTATATTGTTATTGGCTTGACCTTCCAGCAAAATTCTTAAAAGACTGATGCATAATTAATTACAAAGTTACGTTTTACGACATAATGATCAGTTGGCAGTGCAGGAATGTTACTCTGGTGATTCGTTAGTGTTTTTCGGCAGTGCAATACAGGGCGACCTTTTGTATTTTATTTTCATCTGCATAAATTCTCAATTTATTACAAATATGAAGTAGCAGTTCGTTCGCACCAGGTAATACCTTGTATTCCTAGATAGCTTTTTATTAATGAGAAAAAAAGCGCAATACTAGGTGACGTCCTACTATAAGAAGCTTTGCAACTTAAACTGCATTTAATTACATTAGTATGTAAAAACCCTAGCAGTGAGAACGTTGCACGTGACGAAACCGCAAGAGAGCCTTCCGGTAACTTTCGACCAATAAACAGCTTTTTGAATAGAACTTAGAATCAAGTAAAAGTGATATTAGAGTTTGAAAATAATCAATTTAGAGTTCTTGCTGTTTCCGCCGGTTTAAAAGTAAAATAGTTGGTAGGTTGAGATGAAGCTAGGCGACACTTTCATGCATGATTTTTACCTAGCGTTATTACGTTTGAGGTTTAGCTGAGATAATTTATTTTAATTTCTAGGCAATTTTACGTGAGCCAGCATGTTGTTTATTTGTAGTTGAAAAATCTTTCCAAAGAGACGACTAAAGCTTTTTGTTATTCAAGTTAATGATATAAGTTATTATTTAGGCTATAACTAAGCGTCAATATCAGCTTGCTACCGAAGGTGTAGCGATACATTGGGAAAACCTATCCGTTCGGACTTGCGTTAGATCACTACCCCTATATGTTTCATTACAGTGGGTATTGCAAGGTATGTGATCGTAATCATTGCGTTACGTAACATATATTGATATTGTGAATGCAAACGAGCTATTACTGTCGGCCCAGATGGCAGGTAACACCTTGGTTCCCATTTATATCTACATATGGACAGTTTCGCTGCCAATAATCTCTCAAATAGCTGGTTAAAGTGAGCTAGAATTGATTTTGAATACTAAATTTTGACATTTTTACAATTACCTTATTTACGTAAACTATTTGTCACAAGACGAAATCGCAATAACGGCCCGCAAAGCTACAACGGAGCGAGACGTGGTTCTCCTATACTACAAAGCTAAACACTGTTGGGAAAATAGGTCTAAATCGGTAAATTTGGGCACCACTGTTTTCAAGACCACTGCAGGCAGGTAATGTTTGAAGAACACCCTGTA
>JAHWXV010085945.1:0-13982 GCA_024586415.1 Phrixothrix hirtus
TTGTAACTTCCAATGAAGATGTCGAAGTAAATACTCTTGGTTACTTTAACGCCTACGCAAGACTTTCTATTCATTCTGCTGAAAAAGATCTTGAAATTTCTCATGCTTCCATTCAAAGAGTGTTAAAAACGCAGAAAAATGCGCGACTTTAAATTTACTGCCATCCAAGCATTAAATATTGAAGGTTCGGCCAATAGGGTGGAATGTTGTAAAATGATGCTGCTTAAAATACAAGATCAGGATTTTCTCAAAAAATAATTTAGACAGACGAATCGAAATTTTCTAGCGAATGAACTATTAATCGTTATAATGCGTACATTTGTTCCCAAGACAATCCGGATGAGTTCAAAGAATTCAAATTTAATATATGACAATTGCATCTGTCAAATGATGTTTACAAACTGGAAACGTGAACAAATGTAGATGTGGAGCAATACAAAATCCAGAAACGTGTTAAGACAGTTAATAGCGGTTGGCGAAAAGATTCGTTCTGTGCATTACGTTTTGATGTACAAAATCGACCTTTGGAACGCACAATCTAGAATGTGGTTCAGAAATTTGAGAAAAATGAGGCTATAGGCACAATTAAAGCACCTCATCGTGTTCATTTAAATTGTTCGGAGGAAAACGGCTCTAGTTCGTGAAAGTGTGTATGAAGAACAAAGCACATCGATTGGGGGTCGATTCCAACAACTGGAACTCTCCTACTCTACTACACAACGAATATTTGCCAAGGATATACCTTTGCATCCTAAAGAAATGCAATTGACACAAGAATTGGAGCCGAGAGACCATCAACAGCATTGTATCTTCGCAGAATGGATGCTTGAACAAGAAACTGACTTTTCAAAAAAAAAATTTACTGACCTAACCCATTTCTACCCAAATAGTTTCATCAACAGACAAAATTGTCGCATTTGGGAATCAGGAGACCCAAGAGCAATTATTGAAAAAGAAGTACATCTACAAAACTGACTGGTGTGGCATTTGGCGTGGAGATATTATTTCTTACAGATTACAGTTAATGCCGTTCGCTATCAGAGCATGTTAATCGACTTTTTATGGAATTGGCAGATTTAGATACTGTTGACCTCTGGTTTAATAACCCACACAGCCGGAGAAACATGATCGACATGATCGATTTCCAAATTGATTTTTCGAGTTAGATTATATTCTTCTACAGGATTGTGTTGACTAAGGATCCACGTACACGTGTATTAAATAATGTCCTTATTGCAGTAAGAAGTATATTTATTAACTAACTTTAACATTAACGAGCACAATACAATGTTCTGGCAATTTTTGTAACTATTGGAGCTGTAAGTACATATTCCGATTTAGTTCAATATGGTATATTTATGGTAATTTTACTAATGTAAGTGATGTCTTTCAAAATGTTTTAATTAGTTTAAAAAGTTTCATTTGGGCAACTAGTTTTCGTGTCAATTTTAGAAACCTTGTTAAATATTTTATATTCCTGGGTTTTTCTTAGTGTAGTGTAGAATTATTTACATGGTGTGTTTGTTCCCTTTGATGACTAATCACAGTTTAAATAAGTGAAAAAACAATATCATTAATTATTAGAAGTTATTTAAAAATAAATTATAACGCAGCTTCAAGAATTATATTAAGTTAAATTTTATCATATTGCTTTTCACTTTTAATTTATGAAATGTATTTATTTCTTACATTATGTAGATATCTTGAAGAATTTGTGAAGCATCCTTGAATAAAATATATTTAAATAGAACACTTCATTTAGTCGGAATACATGTTTGAATATACTATTAGGACCATTTTTAAGAATTCTTTTATAAAGTATTCCAAAAACATTTAGTACAAGGTGTCCAGCAGTCGGGAATTTTGAAAAAATCTGGAAAAATCAGAAATTTTGTGGGCATTTCATCATTATTTTGGAAATTTTGGCATCTTTCTGAATGGAAAATTCATGCACAACCAGCAAATAATCCATAATAGTTATGCACTAGAATTTTATTACATTTTCGTCCAAGTTGCCGCCTTTGACATAGCGACAGTTACTTGGTTATTTGATTTTATTGCCTTTTTACGAGTTTTATGACGTTTCAATTTGTCATGAACGGTACACCGAGAAGAAAAATAATTTATATTTTGCAAGGGGATAGCTCAGTCGTGATGACCGGGTTCTGGTACTGTTTTTGGGATGTCTTGAGCGAGTTGGGTGGCTTCGTTCGTCTGGTTTTTCCATCGGTATACTTGCGAAATAATTATTTATCGGGGAACGCCATTTGACGAAACTGAATAACAAACTATTAGCAATTTTTAAATTCAGCCAAAGGTATGACAATTTATAATGGTACTTTGCATAATCGACGTCACTTCTGCAATTTCCTACAAAGTAACGCAATAAGTTTCCCTTCGCGTTGCTCTTAGAAAAGTCGTCGCATAATAGTAAAGAGAAGCTTTAGAAGCCGCTTTACCCTATATTAATCCCTCGCCATAAAAATGTGGTGTGACGTTTCAATTCGGAAAGGTACACGGGAAAGATAAAGAATTTACATTCTACTAGGTGATAGCTCAGTCGTGCGGGGGCGAGTCTTGATGATGTTCTTGGTAACTTTGGGGGAACGCACTTCGTCTGCTTTTGCGGTCAGTATACCTGTAAAATAATTATTTAACGGGGAACATCGTTCGGACTTCGGTCATGAAATGAACTTCGGTGATATTTATTTGACAATTGTTTTGGTTTCCGGCGGTATTAAAAAGAATGTTAGTAATAATAAGTTATTTACAAAAATTAAATGAAAATTGTAACAGCTTGTTTACATAAAGCAAAAAAAAATTAAAACAGTTCATTTACGTGAATCAAATGAAAATTAAAACGATATTCTGGTAGCGTAACAACACAAAATGGATTATTTACAACCGATTATGAATGCACAAAAAGTCAGCTTTTGTGTGAATTCTATGCGGCTGTCATTGCAAGATATCGACGCGACGTGTTCTGTCTTTACCCAGATTTTCGATCCTGATACATTCGAGCATGAAAGTCGGCAGTATACTTTGAGACTTAAGAGCGAGTGCGTCGCTTGTGGTGACCGCCGTGTATGTAATTTATACGGGCAATAATCAGGGATAGATATTGGGTGCGGTGGTGTTAATATGTACTCGCGACATTTCTTACCACTCAGTATCGCTAAGCGTCTCGACGTCTGGCGTCATTTGTAGGTCGCTACATAGCAACTCGCCTGCAGATGGCAAGACGTTTTATGTGACAGGTAATCTCAGTACAGTGTAGTTGTGCCTCCGCTATCAGTAAAACTAAATGTACAGCGACGATGACGTCGCTTGACATCGGGCACAAACAGTTACAGAGCAACCTGTTTGCAGTCGACCCAAGATCGGCTTGGTTGTAGGTTAGGTGAGGGTAACGCCGGAAACGCTCGGTCACAAGGACCCCTGGTGTTATGTTATTCTATACTTCCGTCTGTTCTCGTTATAGAGCAACTCGGGACGGAACGGCGGTCTATAAACTGAACGTATATGATTATATCTGTAGTATAACGCGCTTTTTAATAGATTATTAATTTGAAAGATACTCAGGATTTTCGCAGTCTTGGCGAGTCCATAAGACGTCACGCAAAGATCACTGCAAAATTTAATAACAAAATAGCTCCCCTATGCGCGGAGCAATATCCCGCATTGAGTCTCACACAACGACTGCCTTTCGCTTCACACCTATCTTTTCAGTGAATTGGAATCCCTAGGTTTTTTAACCTTTTACTTCCATCGCAGTTTGGTCTTTGATTGGGATTTTGGGTGTAGCTGACAGCTTCAGCTTTCCTTTTTTGAGGAGGAGGAGTTTACGGTTCCTTGAGTATTTAAAGTATTCCCGGCAGCTGGACCAAGATTTTGCGATGCCGTCGTTCAGCGTATTTTGCTATTTCAAGCAGTTTATATCCTGCCTGTATTAGCTGGTCGAGGTTTACAGTGATTTGCGTGGACTTTTGACTCGCTTCTGTTGTTGTTGCGGTTGCAGCTTTCATGGATTGCTTCGCTGCTTGTAGGTATGGCACTTTTTGTCTGATGGAGGATGGTCGTATTGATTGCTGTTCAGGGTTTCACGACTGGAAGTACGGGCACACCCTATAGTTCGCAGTGTGCTCACCACTGCAGTTTGCACATTTTGCTGGTGTTTACAGGTCTTTTTGGCACTCGGCTGTTTGATGATTGCTGCCGCATTTAACACACCGCGGCTCGGCGTGACAGTATTTCTGGGTGTGCCCGTACTTTTGGCAGCAGTGGCAATGGATTAAGCCCCGCTTGCCTTTCCTGGGTGTTTCTATCCTAACTGATAGGAAGAAAACGTTTGTGATGCTGAAGATCTTTTTTCCAGCTTCATTTCTGTCTATTTCGATATAGTTTAAAGGCATGGGAACTTTGTCCCTGCCTCTGCGCATGCGGTGTACTGAAAAAACTGGGAATCCAAGCTCTCTCAATTCCTCCTTAATCTCGCTGTATTCTAGGTCTTCAGGTAAGCCCCTGAGGACTACTCAAAATGGCTTGTCTTACGACAGCATATATGTGTGGTATATTTTTGTGATTCCTAGATACGAATCTACGTCTACGGGCTGGATCGTTATGCGTAATGAGGTGTTTTTGGCCGAAGTGACTTTTGGCGTGCTGTTTTGCAGTTCTTTGGCGAGCTTTGCCCAGTTTTGTTTATTACGTAGCACAATCGGTGGTGGGCGTATGCATGGACGCGACTTTGATATGGCTGGTTCGGTTTCTTCTCTTTCTTCCTTCTCTTCTATGTCGGATAGAGCCTGGAACCTGTTTTTTAATTTAATTTGTTGTTTGGATGCTGGTCTAGGGTCTCCCTTGTTTATCGGTCGTGTCTTCCTTTTCCCGAATCTTTTCCTGTTTTTGGAAGCCGTCACTTGTTTCCATTTCCTGGTATCAATTTCGGATTCGGAACCACTGTATATAAGGGTATTTTCGATTAATACCTTTGCATCGTGTTCTGCATTTATTTTTGATTCTGTAGCACTGGTACTGGTACTGGCACTGACGGTATTTGTTGTGCCATTTTGGTTGACCGTTGCGGCATCCCTCTCTGCTTTTAGGGCTTCGATGTAATAGTTTTTGCAGACTTCCATCATTAGCCTATCGTAATTTACGTGGTTGTATTTGTATTGCCTTAGATTATTAACAATACTTTCTGGAAAAGTTTGGATTAAGTAGCGGCTTCTTTCATGATTCCCCTCTTTGCAGCTGACCAGGGCCCATCTTAAAGTTTTCTCAACTTCATTCTACATTTGGGCACAGTAAAATCACTCGGTGAACACACACTAACTTGTTTTGTATCGCAGTTGGCTTTGTACTGCAACGGACCGGTCGTCCTTTTTACGGGAAAGGGGCCTAAGGTTCAGTACAACTTGTTAGGTATACGAGAAGTAGGTCTGCACTCTACGGAGGACAGCACTAAACCTAATCTAATCCTCCTAATCAGTAATCTTCGCTTCGAAAAAGCATCTTATTTATAGTTAAGTTCATATTCTCGTTCTTCCTTCAGCTAGTATGGATTTCGGCGGTTTTTTCTGTCTACTATGTAATCAATTCGGATGACAACTACATTTGCTTTAAACAAATTATTGAACGACATGACTCAATGTTGCTTAATACTATTTAATTACTTTTCTTTAATTAATTAATATTTAAATTATCTGAGATTGCTGTTGTATTAATTGTTTCGGTTGTCATTACAATCTCAATTAATTTCGGATGGTAAACGGCAATTTAATTGTTGCGTCATGTTGTGCAATTTTTACTAATTATTGGTTCATCGTCCCAGTCTGGAGGAGTTGTCGATGGATCAAATATTATTTAAGCAATTTTTTAGTTTGAAAATAAATTAAAATTATACACTTGCGCGCGGTATTTTTTGACACATTCTTAAAGTTTGTTTTGTCTTTACTGAAGTCTTAATTATTACACTTCCGGAATAACTAATATAGCGAATACACATGAATTTTTGGAATTCCATTAGATCGGGTTTCGCGATATTACTGCAGTTTCACGGGAAACGTCACAGTTTACGAGCGATAAAGTATCCTGTCTGTGCAAGTTAAATTATACGTTGCACTAGGTAAAAATGTATTTTCATTAAAGTGGAATAAAATTTAGTTTTTAAATATCTTCTGTAGTCTTTTGCTTGTAGCTTTAAATAGGTACTAGAATCTAAATATCGAGTTAAGCGCTTCTAAAATAACTAATAATTAGTAAATGAAAGGCTATTTGAAAAAACAAAAGGCTAAAACTCTGTTAAAGGCTTTAAAGTAAATCAATAACTGAACGAGACATGTTTGAACTAATAAATTCAAATAAAGGCAAGGTTTAGAAGAAGATGTTTACATTCGTTGCCAGGTACAATAAAATAGTTGAATCTATTTTGTAACGTACTGTTCAAAACTGAACCAACATGATACATGTAATATAGGAAGATACTGCTTCAGCTAGTTCAAATAAAAGTCAAAGAGGGGAAGTGGGCTTTATCCTATATTAAATATTATGTACTCTTAAAGAAAAGGAAATGTTTGACGCCACAGGATTTTTCATTCGATATTCAGAAACGAATTAGTAACAATAATTAGCTTTATTCACAACAAACAGATGGAAAAGTATGGTTAATCATAGCACATTATTTAAATCAATAAATAAATACATATAAATGTCATGAAATCAACAATTAAGTAAAGGAATATGTAATTAAATAACTGCAAACAAGTAAATCAATGTAAGAGGAACATAAATACATACAGCAATGTTACATCTATAAATACTTACAAAAAATTTTTAGTCTTTCACTCATCGTACAAGAGTACTTCAACTGAAAATACGCCACAAGAAATATAATTAATAATCACATTATATTACAGGCTACTATCTTAAATATATAATCGTTTATAGTTGTAAACCATCAGTAGAAATTTTCTTTTCAAGTCCAGAAGGTACACTGATGAAATATTTCAGTAATTTTCCGGAAGGTAAGCAACCAACAATACACTGCTTGCATAAATCCGGACAGGAAGTGGTGTACTTTTAACCAGGTATTGACAAAGAAATTAAATCTTTTATCAAAAAAACAGAATCGCAGCCTTGATAGGAATTAACGTATTTTAGCCCATTTAAATGATAATTAACGTTAGAGATATGTGTAATGAGACTAGTAGTTAATCTTCCAGGAAAGAATAAGCCAAAAAAATCACTAAAATAATTTGTTAGGAATTAATTTACAGAATAACAGAATTGAAATGATTTTAAAACAGTAATTAAAGGTAATTTAAAACCAATTATTAAGTTACAGAAGTTTAGTATCGTTTTCACAAAGATACGTTACAAAAAGGTCAGATTTACAGTTATCTTCCGATGCGCATGGCAAAACTAAATCAAGGTTGTTTAAAAAGCCATAGGCGGGTATGGTTAAACATTATTTAAGGGTGAATAATGAATTATGTAAATCAGAAAATGTTTAATAGTAGTGAATTAACTTGGATAATATTAAAATAGAAAATTCAAAACCTGAAATAATTAAATTTTAGGTTAGAAATAAGTGATATATGAAAACTTATTTTAAAAAAGGTGGAACGTACCTATGTATGTAAAAAATAATAATTTAGGAATGGGAATTTAAATGGTTCAAACTTTAGAAACGGACGTTACAATTTGACAAGTCAATTGACAATAAAATAAAAAACAAACTAGGTAAACGGATAAAAAATTTTAAAAAGTAGAATCTTTTCTAGTTAACGGAAACCAAGTGGTATTTAAAACAGCAGAATTTTTTGAAATGCAATTTTCATTATTGCATTTTATGTAACCTGTTTTCTTAAGTTTTCGTTTGAACATTCTAGACTCTCTGGAGATGATTTCAAGAGCTTTTCAAAAAATATTATGACCCATTCTAAAGCAATGTTTAACAATTCTAGGTTTTTCAAATTAACTGTCGTTAATGTATCTTTTATATTCTTAATTCCAGTTATCTTCCACTTTCTCCAATATAGAATTTACCAAAATTGCAAGGAATTTTGTAAATACAATATTTTTTATTTTAATTTTCATTAAAACGCTTAAGAATGGTCATAATTTCATTCAAAGAATTTTGAAAACTAGAAACAGTTCTGATTTTAAAAACGTTTACTTATTTTATTGATTAGTTTAGATATGCCAGTAATATATGGTAACACCATAATGGTAACGTATAGAATAGGGCCACTGGTACTATCTTTTTTGGCTATGGTTTTCAAGTTTTGAGATATTGTTGTCTGTAAGGTTACGACGATAATTGTCTTTAAATAAAGCTTCTCCTATAAAATTAACTTCAGAATAAAAAATATCTATTAGAACATATATCATAAATAATTTTAGTAATACATATCTAAACATTAAACTGATGATTGGAATTGAAATTTAGATACCAATTAATATTACCTTTCTTATGAGTACCAAATTTTTAAAAACCATTCTCTTTTCTTTATTGGAACATCAAGAAAAAATAATTCATCATTTTGTTCCTTTTCAATAATAAATTTTATTGAAGTATCATTTTCGTTAATAAAACTAGAACACTTGTTAAGTTCACCTTCATTTCCCTTCCATATAACAAAAACGTCAACGTACCTCCACGAAATTTTAACATTATACTTGTATTCGACAATATAAATATTTTCAAAATTTTACATAAAAATATTACTGTAAACACACGACTTTCTCTTGCGTATTATAGATATACAAATAACGCCCACAAATGATTAAAATATTATTTACCTTAATTTTGGGAGCGACAATTGCAACAGCCATCTATCCAAATTACTGTACATACAAAACGCTGCTTAATTCCAAAGATTTTCTCCAACGGCCATCCATCCAAATTACTATACATACAAATCGCTGCTTAATTCCAGAGATTTTCTCCAATAACTCACTTCAACAGGCTTTTTCAGGGAAACCGAAAACTTCACATAAAAGAATATCAAATATATTGCAGCAGCAGCAAGTTTTAAAAACACTGTTACAGTTGTTTTCGAGAAAATCGAAAGAATAAAGTGCCACTCCTGCTCATTCGATTTTAAATAAATTCTTGCTGTCGCATATTTGGAAGATAGGAAACTTCAATATAAAATTTCATTTTTGTATAATGTTTAGTTTTTGAAATATCTTGTTCACAATTAATACTTTAAATACTTCCGGTTATATATATCTTTAAAAAATCGTTAGTCAATTTTAAGAAAATCACGAGAAACGAAAAATATCTAAAAATGACAGAAATAAAGTGGTAGCTTTGATTATTCAATTTTGACCAAATTCATGATTTTACATGCAAATATAATTGTGATATTAAATACAAACTTTCATTTAACTAGCATTTTTAGTTTCTTAGTTATTTTATTCAAAGTTTACGGTAAAAGTACTTCCGGTTACTCAATTTACAGAACATTTTTTGAGAATAGCATAGATTATATGAAAGAGCTAAAATAGTAAATTCATGTGCCTCCATGGTCTAAATTGAGAATGATGAATAAAGGTGATGGATTGATTTGTGCTAAAGCCTTTTATTATCAATAAAATTATAGATGTAAAGTTGTTTGAATTAGTGTTTATTCAGAAAATATAACATGTTTCGGGGTCTTGTTTGATCCCATCGTCAGATATAAAATAAAATTTTTAAAGTCATGAATTAATTAAAATCTAAGGCGAGAATAAATTAGTTTAAGGATTAAAATTATATAAATTAGCGTACCAGGATACTTAAGCAATTTTTTTCATGTTGAAATAATAATTAAATAATTCTTTTTAAACGAAAATAACCACTTCACTGACACCCTACTACAGTACATTGTTAATAACATTAAATCATAATCTTACTTTACTTTTTTCCCCTTAAATTCCTTTTCCTTTTTCTCTAATTTCCAAACACATTTCGTTAAATTATCCATATTCAAAATCTTCCAAATTCAACTATTAAATTTCCTACAACTTCGCAACCCACATCACACCGATGTCATTAACCTTACAACGCACTTCTTAATTCTAAACCTTCCCTTAATTTTTTAGTTTAAAATACATACCACACCACTTACTTATTGAACTCCATCTCCTTAATTGCTCATTTAACCTCATTTTAATTATTACTCGTATTTTATTCTGCAAATTTCCTTTACACTTCATTTAATTTCCGCTCAATAACGCCATCTAACTACGTTCCTAAACTTCTTCTTTACGCTCTCATCGTTTTTCCATTAGATAACCAATAAACTGCTGAACACTATACAACCCAACATACTCTCAAATCAAACAAATCACAGCAGTTCAAATTTCCTCCAATTCTTACACGTGGCATTTTTTAGTCCAAAACAAATCTTTGATGTTTTTATAGTTTTAAACTTTTATTAAAATACTTTATTCATTATATATCTAGTCCTCGTCTTAATTGTTATATGTATTAAATTACTTTCATTTATTCAAATTATAAAAGTTATTATTACATTTTCAAAAACTTATTAAATTTATATATTATTTCAACATGTCAAAAATTCTTTACATATCCTGGTAAGCTAATTTATATAATTTTAATCCTAAACTAATTTATTCTACCCTTAGATTTTAATTAACTCATGACTTTTAAAAATTCTATTTATATTTGATGATGGGATCAAACAAGATGCCGAAACATGTTATATTTTCTGAATAAACACTAATGCAAACAACTTTACATCTATAGTTTTATTGGGAATAAAAAACTTTGAGTACAAACCAATCCATTACCTTTATATGAAAGACCATTAAATTCCTAAGAAATATAGTAAGTTTAAAAAAACATCGTTAAAACCGATTTCGAGAAACTTCGGAAAAACCAAATAATGACAAGAGTAAAGTGTCTTTTGGTTTTTAAGATATCATTTTCATAGACTCACACACAAACACACGTACACGCGCGTGCGCGCGCACACGCGCACACGCACCCAACGATGTACACATCATCTCACACGCACGTAAACAAGCATCCATGCACATACACACACATATGCATACAGACGCATGCGCGACACCGTAAAAGTTTGAACAAAAGCAGTACTTTCTCTTTTATCTATATTTCAATGTAGGGTAAGTGAATGTAAAAATATCGATTTTTAATGTAAAGCCGAAACAGTTTTCAAGTCTTTTTTTTATAATACTTAAAGTTTTTTCAACAGGAACATTGGTAAATAAATTGACATCAAAACTCATTAAAATATTATATTTAAACTTAATTTCTTTGAGTTTTGCTAGTAATTGTTCCGTAGTTTTAAGTTAAGATGCGGTGTTACCCGATAAAGATTTTATTATGCTGTGTAAAGATTTAGAACGTCTCACAAGATAGTCCTATAAACGAAATAATTGTTCTTAGGGGAATATGTTCTTTGTTACACACACAACTTTGGTCATCCTCAAAAATATGGTGGTTTCCAGTTACGCGATATAACAATTTTACGTTGTTTATTACTAAATTACTCTTTAATTTGGAAACACCCTGTATATAAGGAAATCAATAACAGAATCTAATGTGTGAATTGCCAGTATTCATTTGGTATCAAAATTTATAGATAAGGATTTTACAGGTTATTACGAATTTTGTTTATAATAATGAACTTTTGAAAACCCCTGGTCCAGAAGTGTAGAAACAATTTAGAACTTCAGCTTCTCACTAAACCATGTTTGTTTCTATAAATAAATGGCAACCACCAAACCCCCCTTTTCTCGGCAATTTCAAGGTGAAGGAATACAAAATTAGTTAGTTGAGACCAGAGCTCTCAAGTATAAGCACGTATTAGTGAGGCGTGACGTTATTATTAGGCATTGCCGTTTCCGAATTCAACAATACGAACTAGCCATCCATATCAACTACCGACTGTCTGAATCGTCGCGAATATGCAAATTGGCACTCCATGAGAATCAAATAAGATTTCGGTCAAGTTCCGTAGTCCTCGTTCAAATCGGCCAAAGGGGTTATAGGACATTTTGAAGGTACTCCAAGTACGTTATAATCAGAAACTACAGCAGGTATTGAATCCCGCTACTAAAGTCACAAATCACAAAGTAATCACAAGTAAGTGGCCATTTTTCTGTTATTAAGGCCTTTTCCACTTGACAAACCAACAAGTTCACTAAGATCAATCCGACCTCAACTCCCAATGTTTTTTTTGGTAACGTAATAACCACTCGCTGGGAAAGTTACTACCGTCAAGTTTCAGTTAGACATTATGTTGTTTTATTATATGAACTCTTTCAAATTTAAAATAAAGACAAACAGATAGTATAGTTAAGTATTGCAATTCTGGACCACCTTTAATTCAAGGGGTCAATACTTTGTTAATAGTTTAGGTAGATTTTAAATAAGTAAATCGGGGATCCCTTCTTCTTTTTTTAGTACCGTTTTGTTAGTTAGTAAATAATTGTTTAACTAATTGTGCTCTAATTGTCTGTGTAAGTTATATTATTTTATTGTAACCATTTAGTCAAAAACTAGATGATTTTATTATTTTAAAATTTTTCATAAACTTAGTAATAAGGAATGACAATAATTTTCTTACAGGAAAATAATAGATTTAAGTTCTTAAGGAACACTCACACATTGTAAGTCTAACAGTACGATTTTAGGACGGCTTCTCCAGTGGCGTACAAGAAACCAAATACCTTGTAAGCGTTCCCTAATAAAACATGGCATTTACGGTTGGAATTAAATTCCTTATCATTTAGTCTCCAGTAATTAAAACTTCCGTATCGACAAACAGATAAGGTGGCGCCCAAATATAACGACTTTTTCCCAATTTTGACCTTCGTAGGTCGTCCTGAATTTTTAGCTCAATCCTTACGAACAAATATTCTAAAACCCCTCCCCACGCTTCACTGTGGATGCCGGAGCAACGAGCTGATTCAGTATCAAAAACGGCATTTCCCTAAACCTTCAAAGGCCCAAAGACATTTTCGTCCGGTTATACTGCATGTGGTAGAACAAAAGAAGAACACGGTGCAAATTTAAAAAAATTGCAGCTAAAAAGCATCTACAATTAATGAAAGTAAGTAAATCAAAATTTTCATTGAATGAAATTAGCTTATTAGAGCATACGATCAAAAATGGTACGATAAGATCAGATACCGATTGTCTTTAACCTCCGTTATCTCACCCGGCACCTTACAATCTACTATTTTTCCTAGAGATTTATGTCTATTCGTTCATTATTCTCAGAAAATTTCGTCCTTTAGCTCATTGTTCTAACTTTCCATTCACAACAAATTTAAGAAAAACATTTAATCCTTTTAAACAGGATATAGTCCATCCATTAGTAGTTTTCATTAACGATTCAAAGATGATTATTGTTGAAACATGTGCATCCAATTTCGCTATATCTGCTGCGCTTTCACAAGCAGAAAGACCTGTAGCATTTTTGTTTAGGACATTAACGGGAAGTGAAAAGGGTTACTTATTTACTAAAAAGATAGCTTGTGACATAGTTGAAGCTCGTCGTAAGTAAAAACATTCATTGTTAGGTAGACATTTTCAAGTAATTACCGATCAAGCATAGTATCTTTTATGTTCAATTATAAACCCCAAAGAAAAGTTAAGGATGACAAAATATTACGATGGCGTCTTGAATCATGTGCTTTTAAATATTGAATTATATATCGTTCTGGAACCTTGAATCAGGCAGCTGATGCAATTTCCCAACTGTGTTCGTTTATTCACCATAAAGTTAATTTCAGTAATTTGTATAATAATTCACTGATATACGAGGTGCGACAATTAAATAGTGAGACGAATGTGAAAAAAAATATCACTTGTGTTTTTAGTCATCTTTAGTGTAAACCCCTTCAAAGTAGTTCCCTTCTGCTTGCACACACTTACTCCAGCGCTTCTATCACTGTTGGTAACATTTCTGGAACTCTTCTTTTGGAATGTCCTCCAA
>JAHWXV010085947.1:0-11201 GCA_024586415.1 Phrixothrix hirtus
AAGCTACCCAAGAAAAACCTACATACATGAATCGGCTATCTTTGTATGCCGAAAGGAATGAGGGCAAAAAAGCACCAAAATCGTACTGAAAGGTTGCGAATGTGGAAACTAAAAGTAAAGAACCGTCATTTGCAGACTGCATGATATCCTACACTACACCTTGCAAACCCCAATTTAGTGTTACCACTGAACAAAACATGATTCCCCTTGACGTATCAGACGAGTACCCTTTGACTCATTGTATTGCCAAAGATCTACGGATGTCTTATAGTATTGCTGCCTAGTTTAAGAAACAATAAAAGTCGTGGGAGCTACTACAGCAGCGCCGAGAAATTGGAAAGGCATGCCATTACGGCGCGGCGTCGTCACCATCATAGTATGCAAATTATTTACGACGTCATTTTGAATTTCTATAAAGCATTATGTGACGTAATGATGACAGAAAGATCGGTTGTAAGCTACACCAGCTGTGATGCGGAACATGATGTGTATGGGCATCCAAATCCTCGTCTACCAATTTTACATTGACTTGGGTTACAAGAATGGCTCGTAGTATAAGTTTCAACAGAAATCGACGATCTAAGTAGATACATCTTGGCTGGACAAGCCGAGGTCGTTGTTACGAGAAGACATGCGTCAAAATTAGCAATTGTAATGAGTCACACTTTCCGTGATGAGACATTGCCCTAGAGCCCCATTAGCTTTAATATAATTCTGAAATTAATTTTTTGTGTAAAAATAGTGCTTTATAAATATAAGCAATAAATAAAAACGCGTAGAAGTACAATTAGTTGTAAATTGTTAGTACTTGGAGTACTAGTACTAGTGCCGCTTTTGACTTCAAAATTCTTTGTATGGGCTATTTAATGGATGTCAGGTTGAAGCAATCTACATCCCATCACAAGCAGTTTTGTGAAGTGTACTTCTTATATTTAAAGGTCGCTTAAGATCATTTCGCATGTGTACATAACAGTTTGACGTTTAGGAAAGGATGTTCTATGGGCAAGTCGAGAACGTTGGGGACATGGGCGTTGGCCAATTTGCGACCGTGTTTCTGTTCTCTGCGTTTTTAACACCTTTAATGAAATGTAGTGGATTTATAAATAATTAATGGGGAAGAATTAGTGGTCTTTAGTCTAGTCCTGAATTTTTACTAAATACAGGAAATTGTTATTTTTATTTTCTTAATGCAACTAGAATCTCCACAAGTAAGGGTTCTTTATTTCCGTTATTATCTATAGTTCTTTTTTCTGATAATGTCCAAGCATTAAATGCAAAAAAGCAACGATACGAAATGTACTTGAGTGGACTCCGGCTAGGACCAAACTTTCCATTTAACTTTAATCATCAGACCTCCAGAGGAGGCTCAAGCAGTCTTCAGAACGTTTAAATATATCATTAATATTTAATCTTTTGGAATCTGAGTTAAATGTTCCAGTTAATTTGGAAAATAAATAAAACTGCTCCGCTAATTTTAGTGACAAATTCCTTTGCTTTCAGCAAATCTTCTTCCTAATATAAAACTTTACATTTCATTTATTTTTGTTCTAAATTCAATTAATTTACTTTGTTCTCCATAAAAGTATTTTTAAATGCAAACAAACAGTGAAGAAGAAGTTATGTATTTTGCGATTCATAAGAAATCCCTTTGAGTCATTTTATGCAGCAAAGGATTTCAATTGTTCATAAGTGCAATTTTTGCTTATTTCAGTTTTATATTCAACGGCAACTTTAATCCTTTGTGCGAAAGATAGTTTGATGAGAAATTTTAGAATAATTTTCATCTGAATTGATATAGATAAATAATTGGGTATACACGAATGTACTGCTTTAGCTAAAGTTTCATTTTTTTAAGGTAATTTCAAATCTTCACGTTTGAATTATAATTTGAATGTTAGTCTATATACAGCTGATTTGAAAAGTGTGATAATTGTTTTAAAACTCCTATAATAAATTCTTTAAATTCTTTGGTAATTTTTTCAGAAACACGCTTTGCTGAATTCCATAATTTTTTAATCCTACTGATCTATCGTAGATTACCAAATATACTTCTCTTTATAGCATAATTAATAATGTTACAAGTGAATCAACAATTAAATTCTTTATGTAGTTGGCAAAAAAATAAAAGCTAAGTAGATCTGATTAACTTCCCTTCTTAGGGTTAGTTCATGTACTCCCATTGTTTAATATAATTAGGATAGACAACACTTGATTATGGTAAATTTAAAATCTATATATCTGATTCTGCAATAACTTTTAATTATTTATATACGTAAATTTTATGACGCCCACATTTTCTTCGTTCAAATTCGTATATTACCGCAATGCATTTGAATGTGCCCTTCACGATAGCTGCATCTGTTGTCTTGAGTGAAGTGTAGATGGCTTCAGGTGTGCATTTTTTTCATTTTATAGTGTTTTCAAGAGTCGCTGCGTAAATTTTAATTGATAGGCAATTAATATTTTCGTTCTTTTAAGATATTTTACGACTATTATTTTATGAAAATGACGGGTAAAAAGTAAACCTTTCTCTAATATTGGGCTGCAAGCAAAAGTTGAACAAATGATGAACGGAATTGACAGTGATCCAGAATTTTACGACGAGATCGACGATTATGCAGAAGATAACATTGAAGTTGAGGAAGTTGATTCGGACGACATATTTAACGAAGGACCACCTTTTATAGCAATGGATGGCGTAAAAGATGTAAAAGAACTGCCATCTAGGCAGCATCTATTAGAATTTGAGCCGCAGTCTATTAGTGATGTTTCATCATCAGATACTAATGTACCTCTTGCCGTAGTAGCTCTCTAAGAAAAGTACATTATAATTCCCAATATAAAGAACCTGAAAAGAAAAAATGATCACAAATGGACTTCTGAATTACCACATTCTTCTAAGAGAACCGCTGAGAAACATTGTCTATTTTGTATCGGGAACGAAAGGAATATCGCGGCAGTATGTGACAGTAGAAGAATATTTCGTACATTTTTCTCTCATGATATTCTAAATATTATTTTGCAACACACTAATGAGGAAAT
This sequence comes from Phrixothrix hirtus, assembly GCA_024586415.1. NCBI lineage: Eukaryota > Metazoa > Arthropoda > Insecta > Coleoptera > Phengodidae > Phrixothrix > Phrixothrix hirtus. The sequence goes on from JAHWXV010085947.1 coordinate 3,043, forward strand.
ACAAAGACAAGCAACAAAATATGCAACCGCTTCGGCTTCTATATCCATTACTATGAAAGAAGGAATCCTAGCATTTTTTGCTATTTTGATTCTTTGTGCTACAGAAAAGGTCAATCATTTGCAAGCTAAGCATATGTTTGACTCGATAATATTTGGATCATTTTATTCGTGCTGCATGAATTGCGAACGTTTCTGTTTTAACTAAATTGCTCAGGTTTGATGACAAAAATTTTAGAATAGAAAGAAAGCAACCTGTCCCATTTGCTCCGATTAGGGAAATATGGGAATTATTTATTGATATCTGTAGAAAATCTTTCACTCCATCGTATTACCTAACAATAGACGAACAGGGGCAGATGCCTCTTTCGTGTATATATCCCGAACAGGCCTTCGAAGTATTGCATAAAAATAGCTATACTGTGCGATGCGACTTCGAAATACATGATTCTTGCACAACCATACCAACACAGGGGGTTTGCCATTGGCTAAATATTACGTCAAAGAATTAATAAAATCGCTTTACGGTTCCAACCGAAATATCTCAATGGACAATTGGTTCAGTTCGGTTGATCTAGCGGATAAACTTATCGAAGAACCTTACAAACTATCATAGGGACTTTAAAAAAAATAAAAAAGAAATACCCCATGAATTACTGGACTGCAAAAATCGAAAATCAGAAACTTCGATATTCTGTTTCGGTAAAAAGAAAACTTTATTATCGTATATGCCACAAAGGAATAAATTAGTACTGCTTTTGTCTACCATGCACGAAGGTGCAAAAGTTTCCGAAAAAAAAACGAAAAACCTGACATAGTACTAAATTATAATGAAACAAAATCAGAGGTAGAAGCTTTTGGCCAACTTTGTTCAAACATGAACTGTGGCAGTAGAACGAGGAGATGGCCGTATGTGTATTTTATGGAAAGGTAAACGCAGCCTCAATTAACTCCTACATTTTATATTGTTTCAATAAGTACAAAAAATGGCATACCACTTAATGGGCAAATTACCAAACCTGTGTAAAAAGGGCAACATTAGAATAATCAAAAAAGGAAAAGCCAAAGATCCCCAAAATACAAAGACGTAGCGGCCAATCTGCCTTCTCAACACGCTTGGAAAATTATATGAAGAAATAATCAACGACAGACTTACACAACACATGACAGACGACCTACAAAGTAATCGACAATATGGTTTCCAAAAAGTTAAATTGGCCGAAGACGCCATTAACTAACTGATGCATTCAATCTCGCTAAGTTCTGAAAGATATACCGCCCTGGTTTGCATCAACGTCAGTGGCGCATTTGATAGTCTCTAGTGGCCCTCATTAATGTGTGCTCTGATAAAATGCAAAATCCCCAGAGACCTTCTCAAAAGCGTTGCAAACTACTGTCAGGACAGATACGTTACAATCATCAACAACCAGAATCGCATAAGCAATCGTATCACCAAAGGGTGACCGCAAGGTTCGATTTGCGGGCCCCTTTTTTGGAACACTGTCGTTGACGATCTGCTCCTGATACTAGAATACGACGAAGAAATTTTAGACACAATAGCATATACAGATGACGTGGCCATACTCCTAGAAGCCAAATCTAGAAGAGCATTAGAAACCAAAATGAACACCACATTACAAAAGATTCAAAATTGGTGACTGAAGGTCAAACTAAGAATATCACCGGAAAAAACGACATTTACCCTGGCGAGGAATCTCTGCAGAAGAACCAAGTAATAACACTGGATGGCCAAAAGATCTTCAGAGCCAAGAGCAGCAAATTCCTAGGGGTAACTATAGATGAAAAACAGAATTTCAAGACGCACATCATCAACAGCTGCGAGAAAGCGACCAGTATATTGCAAAAAATAGCCAGGATTGTACAAAAAGACTTTAAGATCCCTCTGCCGAGTGCAAGGCTATACATTAATAACGTCACAATGGCAATTATAACGTAGGCGGCTAGTACCTGGGTACATAAATTAAATATCGGCCATTTAGAAAGAAACTGCTGTCTACTCAGAGGTGGTAAATACTCAGACTTACCGGGGCCTTTGGCACTACATCACTTGATCCTTTACTGGTAATTCTTTGTGTAGTTCCAGTATATCTACAGGAAAGGAATACAGCAGCCAGGTACTGACTCAAAAAAGGCCACCAAGACAGAGTGAACAATATACTGGGTGACAAAATGACAAAATGATAAAATAACAAATGACAAATGACAAAATCCGACATTACCAACCGCATTTTAACCATATGGCAAGATAAGTGGAACAACCCCTCAATAGGCAAAAGAACCTACAACTTTATGCCAAATGCCAACAGTTGGCTATGCTCTTGCACAGGCACTATACATTTTTTGGCAGAACATTAACCATACCCGACTCATCTACACAGAATCAACAGCAAACCGATACCAAACTGCGACTGTGGAGCAATTGGAACATCCGAACACACGGTTTTCAATTGCACCCTAACATGACAGCAACTACACCAACTCAGAGACCAATTACTGAACAAGACACCCAACGACTACCTTGGAATCAAGAACGACTTTGAAATCGTTAATAAACTGACACACAAAGCCTCCCAAATCGCCAAAACCTTCTTCCGACGATGACGCAGCCACCTTTCTCTAAAAATGTTCCAGACTTAGATTTTTAGATCCACAGAATTTAAAACTGAATCCTTCATAGGTCTTGCTGTGCGGGACAAGTTGATTCTCTACAACCAATAACTCAACACACTCAAACACGTGCATTCTGAACACACATAAAATCCAATCACACAACAAACCATCATAAACAATACCACACACAATCAATCCAATCAAAACAAAACAAATCTCTTACACAACATAACAAACAACCTAACCGACAATACAACTACTACGAGAAACTGCGAATAGAAGCCGAACCACATCCTGATCTACACTAACAATCTTAACCAAAATTTCACCATCGACTTCGAAGAAGCCATCAAACCACTAAATCTCCAAACATAAACTAACAGCAAACACCCACAGCCAACTTCACATTTAATAAACACTCTGTGAAATAAAACATTATGACTTTTTCTTAGCCTTAAATACTCTAAATACTCTCTAATCCTAGTGATAGTGCGAGTGCCGCAGTGACGGACTTCTACTTACTGAAGAGTCACTGCCGGATAACTGTTTTTTTTTCTCTTTTTTTTTAATGTTAAGTTAAAGTTATCTTTACAAACTATACTTTCTACACAACACTACATCATTGAAGCAAAAGAAATAACCCAGGACATCAATCAACAAACAAACAAACCATTCTCATCAAAATCGCAACCAAAACACCAATCAACAACACCATCCAGATGACAACACTGAAGACCATAGCGGAATAGGACCCCAAAACATCATTAGACATAAGTTCAGATTTAAGTCTACCAAACTACAAGGCCCATCCGGGAAGGCGATAGCCCCCATCATAAAAAATTAGGAAATTAACTGAGTTTAGCAATGAATGCTCAATTTTTATTAATAGGTATTGAGCTATTTTATGGAAATAAAGAAAATTGAGTTGAATACCACTTAATTGCTACCAGTAAATGATAGAACTATTACGTATTCTTGCCAAACTCTGGATGGAAAGGATACTCCGGATTAAAAGCTTACGTCGTAATCTTCGACAACAAATTGAATTTTTTTGAATAAAAAGGACTCTCAACCTGAAGCAGATACTTCTACCAAGAAAAGAAAGGCCTGTCAGAATTTTCCCAGCAAGCTTCGACACATGACGACCACATATTGCCAGCAGTGTCAAGAGCCCATCTGCAGAGAACACGTCAGCCGTATTTGCGTGGCAAAAATTAAAAAAATAAGTTGTTTTTTATCATTCTGTTCACTAAAGTTTACATATTCAATATAGAAACTTGTAAAATGTTATTGTAAATATATTTCTTCTAAAATATTTGTCTATTGACAGTCGTCAAATTTACGTCACATTAGTAACTGTGTATGTAGAAAATATATTGGTAATTAAATGTCAAAATACATATCTTTCATTTATAAAGTATTACCACGTCAGCAGCATTTTATCTGCAGACGAATCCAATGACAGAAGCAACATAAAAGATTATACCAAAGCTTACACTAAAATTTCTATCAGCTAATCAATCCTTATATAGTTATTTTCGAGCGAGGCTAGTCAAATCTGCTTGATGTCCTGTGTACTTTTAGGGATTTCTATTTAACTCCGATGTCGCTATTTAGACAACGTTGCCAATTTATTACATCTCCTGTTATCGACAGGATTTCAAGTTCAACGTTTAGTCACCTATATTTGGAGAAAATCTACCACCTTCCCTGGTTAAATTTGATCGGGTGTCTAATGGAAATAAATTCTCATTCACGTGTAATGCTAAATATAGTGACAAAATCGTGTTTCCCGCCATTAAAAGATGATGCTGTCATAATATTTAATTTGGTCAAAAACAGGGTACGGTCATTAAATGCTTCGGTCACCCTTTTCGATATTTAATTTTAAGTTAATTCAAACGGTTTTATTTAATAATGAACTTGTTGCCCTTTTATTCCTGAGAAATTCTTGTTGGAGAGTTATGATTAATGTTCAACGACCTTTGCAAACGGTCTGCCACTTTGTCACAGTTTATCTTTAAACTTTAAATTTCTCCTAGAGGTTTTCTTCTCAATCGTTTTCCTGTTCCTCTATTAAGTTTTGAATTGTAATAAAGTTTCTTTCAACTTAAATTTTTTCTGAGTTAGTATTGAATACGTAACTAGTTTCGATATTTTGGTAATTCAAGTTCTACCTATTACTTAAATTGCCTTGAAATTAAAATATTCTAAATTATTGGGTTATGGTTATGAAACGCGATGTAAAAGTTCTGTATATAAAAGGGGCTTAAATGAGTTACAAAATATACAATGGCAATTCGACATGGGGAAAGAGATGGGTGAACAGTTGGGGCGTTTATTGTGTTGTCACGCTGTGCTTTAGATCCAAACAAAAACGTCACCAATAACGAATATTAATTGTATGTAGTAGCTACATCTAATACATTAGCAAACTGATAAATTTTAATTTTGATTTAAATACGCACCTACAGACTGGACATGTTTGCACAAACTAAGTTACTACCAGTTAAAACAAAGTAATAATAAAATAGCGAGAAAAAGTGGCGGCAATATCCCTCCGTTTTTTCGTCCAGTTTTTTATCCGAAATTAGAGCGCCGCGAAAATTAAATTTTATACCGTATCCTTTAAATTCGTTAAAAATTAGCAATGTAAATGTCTTTCTTCTTAATCAACTTGTTTGAAATTAAAAACGGTTGTATGGTAACTGCCAAGCAGACACCCGTTAATTCTATCTAACTCTGAACTATGTTATAAATAGAATTGTTTGACAAATATATCTATTCTAAATTGTTTAGAACCACTGGGAGAGAAATAAAGATCAAATAATTATACCAATTGTAAATGTATATACGCGGAGAGTCTTTTAGGGTAATTAATATAATTTCTAGATGTTCTCATTATTATACTTGTTATCAGATGTACGCACCCCTCATTTCAATTCATTGCTGATTACTCCTGAATTGCTCTAGAGAATAGACCAATCTAGTTCTGTTCATAAAAGCATATCTTTCTCACTAGACAACGCAGTTATTATCTATATTGTGCACTAAAATTGTATTCAGTGAACAAAAAAATCTCATCATCCCTGAATAATGTAGACCGAAAGCGTATCGCGTGTGAAACTGGAATAATTTTATCTGGAATTATTCTCAGCAGAGAATGACTATAATTCAAAACATTTCGAGGGTGTAAAAGGATTTGTATGTAAAACGACGACCACTTTATAGCATTAGAATTACAAATAATGTTACGCTTAATACTAATACTGTAACTTACAATTTTCTAAAGGCAAAAACGAATAACAAAATAATAAAATTGTGTATCTCTTGCTTCAGGGTCATTGGCGTTAAGAGACGTGAGGATAACAATACCTACAGCTGTAGAAAGAGGAAAACAAGCGAAATTACGTTGTAACTATGATATGGAAGGCGATCCTTTATACGCTGTAAAATGGTATAAAAGTGGTAGAGAATTCTTCCGATATACGCCCCTAGACAATCCACCCTTCAAACAGTTTCCAACTCCCCACTTGCACGTTGTAGAAAGTCTTTCAAACGGAACTTTCGTTGTTTTGGACAACGTGTCCATAGAGAGTAGCGGAGAATTCAGTTGCGAAATTTCAGCAGATGCTCCGTCTTTCTTTACAATAGACGCAACCGGAACATTACAGGTTAGTAGATATCATTTTCTTTTATTTTTTCTTGAAGGTTTCTCGATAATTACAGAGATTAATTTAGAAAAACAAGAGCGCGAATAAAACTTATAAAAAATATTTCTATTATTTAGGTTGTGGAAATACCAAAAGAAGGACCGATAATTAAAGGCTTAAAGTCACGATATCGACTTAACGACACTCTAAAAGCTGAATGTATGTCACTAAAATCTCATCCAGCTGCCAACTTGACGTGGTTTGTGAATGATTTTCCAGTCGACCCTGTTCATATACGTCGGTCCAGAGCGCACCCTTCACCTGATGGATTTTACAGGTTTGTAATTCTATTTTATTCTAAAGCGTTCAACTAGAAATATATATTTTTGGTAAAAAGACAAGGCATTTCATCCTTTATATTATGTAAATTTACTTTTTAAAAATGTTACTATTATTTTATTTTACTAACCTTTTGCAATAATTAATAGCGAAAATTAGGCATGTGCTTTCGTAAATTTACAAAAAAGGTGATATAATGCATTCATCTCCTAAAGAAATAACATCTTTCATAGTCGAAGCAAACTAACTACATTTACAAAGGAAAAGTAAAAAATTAAAGGTACTAAAACTGAATGTTTCTACAATTTACAAAAGTTTACGACGTGCAACAACGAATAAACGTTACACAACAGGTAGAAGTGCCAGCTAGTTCAATAAAATACTAGAGTGAGATCGTGGACCTATATCTCGTTTCTGTCTTGAATTACAAAATCCTGAACTAATTATGAATGAAAAAATCCGAGCACTATTACAACATAACAGCCAACAGCAGACAAACAACCGTCACACACTTACGGTAACTGAAAAACTCAAGGCTAAAGTTAAGGCACATATTGCAAGTTGTTTTAAAACAAGTTTAAGGAAATCCTAAAAACAAATGTTTATTTAGCCGACCCAAGGTGATTAAAAATAAAGACACAAAATAAATTGAAGTTACACAGCCAGAAACCACAATTTAGTTAAACTCCTTTAGTTCGGCGAAAACAAAAATACCAGAACCAGGTCCGTGAAATTAGAATGCCTACAAAAGGCACTAACGAAAACTTTTCAGCCAATTGTTAGTGCATCGTTAGTGCTTCTTAGTGCCTCATTAAAAAAATTTGCCACACCAAGCGTTTTCGCAAAAACGACAATTGGGATGCTAACTTCACGCTTCTTTGAAAGCACTAACGAAATCATTTCAGTCAATCGTTAGTACTTTGTTAGTGTTTCTCAGTGCCTTATTGAAAAAAATTGCCACACCAAGCGTTTTCGAAAAAACGACAATTTAAAATGGCGTGGTAACTTCACGCTTCGTTGAAAGTTAGCACTAACGAATTTTTTTCAGCCAATCGTTAGTGCTTCGCTAGTGCTTCTTAGTGCCTGATTAAAACAATTTGTCACACCAAGCGTTTTCGAAAAAAGGACAATTTAAAATGGCGTGCTAACTTCATGCTTCGTTGAAAGCAAGCACTAACGAAATTTTTTCAACCAATTTTTAGTGCTTCGTTAGTGCTTCTTAGTATCCCATTAAAAAAATTTGCCACACCAAGCGTTTTCGAAAAAACGACCATTCAAGATGGTGTGCTAACTTCACGCTTCATTGAAAGCACTAACGAAAATGTGTTTGCTAGTTGTTGTGCTTCGTTAGTGTAATAAAAGTATGAAAACACGTGTTTTTCATTCTAAGCTACAAAGGTTAATTTTTTGAATAAAGATTAACTATGAAAGTTCCAACTATTTTCGCAGTCGTAAATAAGAATATAAGTATGGTGAAATAGATAAGCAGTTTGACATATTTAAAATAGGTTTAAAATAGTCAAAATAAATAAACAATAA
>JAHWXV010085951.1:0-14225 GCA_024586415.1 Phrixothrix hirtus
CAACTTATCTAGATAAAATTATTGCCTATCTCTAAAAATAAGATTAGTTCACTCTTGACATAATTTTAGGTTTTCTGATTTTTCTTGCACCCTGTATATTGTATCAAAATTTCAAGTATGGTTAAGGACATTTTAAAACAAGCAAAGCTTTTTATGAAAAGTGACTTTTTTCGGTAAAATAATAAACAAAAAAGTTTACAAGTATAGTTAGGTCCGTCCGGGGGACACGCTGTATATATGAACATATATGTGTACGTACATACACGGTGTACCAAGTGTGTCAATTTCGATGGTATCTCGGTTGTTATAAAAGATAGTATCATGTGGTTTTCACGAACTTTATCTACTTTTCGGAGGCAGATGTGATTGAAAAATCTAAAGTTTGATATCTTTTATCATTTTCGAAATATACCCAAATTTTGAAAAACTCCCCATTTCAGTACACCTTCATGGTTTATTAACTAGAAACTTCTTGAAATATTTTATTATCGTCTTTGATATAAACTTTTATTTAGAGTTCATTGGCGTAGAATGATTTTTTTTCTGAATTACCGTTATTGAGTTACAGAGTGAAATTAAAATTAAATAGTAGGCTATGAGCTATATAAATGTCTTATGTTTTCTGGTTTTCATAGCTATATAACTTGTTATGATTACCTTTAAAAATAAAGGACATATTTTAAATTAACTGTTTTAATAATATAATTTCATACGAAAACATAGCAGGCTGCGAGTCAATAATGACATCAGATATTTGCAAAAGAATATAAAGGTATATAATAAATTACAAACCAATACGAAACAACTAATACTGACCAAAAGTACATTATATAAGCTAGGGGTGGGGAACCTTTATTCGTCGAGGGCCAAATTATCTTTCGTTACATCTCTAGCGGACCACGTACAAATTTATAAATCATATAGAAATTGACACATATAACGAATAACTCACAAAAACGTGTTATTTCGTTATTAAAAGATATTGTGTAATGTTCTACAATTCTGCTCTAATGTGCTGTAATCCGGATTTAGACTCTAGTACTAATCGCATTTAAATTTGAGTAACTTCAACTGACATTGTCATGAAAAAAGTTTATTAGTATTGCTTAAACTGCTAACCATTTTTTCTGAGACATAATCGCCACAATTTGGTAGTACTTCTTAGTGAATTATGGAATTCTATTGGATGTAATTGTAAGCTACGAAATGCTTCGTGGGTTGCATTTATTATATTTTCTCGTGTTGCATATCTAGTTTTATATATCTTATTATTTATACATCCCCATAAAAAATCTAGAACGGAGGGATCAGAAGATCTTGCTGGACACCCCACAGGACCATTCTTACATTTACAATGGCTTGGAGAAGTTGCATTTGAATAACTACTAATTATTACTGCATTATGCGGCGGTGCACCATCCTGTTGCAAATAGATATGGAGCTTCATTCAACAACGGTGGAATAATATTATTTAGAATTTCCAAATATCACACACTTTTCAATGTTCCCTTATATTTTATTTTAGTCCCAAGTATAAAATACGAAACGTTAAAACCAAAACCTCCTTGTCGTCGTCTATCAACAATTAAATGATGATTTATATTTGACCAAAATCTGGTATTATTTCTATTAAATAATGCATCACGTGTTCACACACATTACGTGTTCCATCAGATCAAATGATTTTTTATCGAAATTATCATTTCTTGTAATCATTTCTAAATACCATTGATAAGAACGTATTCTTCTACGTGCATCATCGGATTGGAAATAATGAACTGCTTTTAGTTTATAACGGACAGAAGGGCGTTTTCTTAAAATTCTATTTGCTTTAGCTTTATTTATTCCAGAGAGGTTTACAATTTCGCGACATGAACTTTCTGGTTTTACCTGCACATTTGCTAGCACATTTACCTGCTCATTTTCTGCATTTACTTTTGTATACGTATTTAATCTTGGCTTTACAAAGCTACCATAATTAATTAAATCGATTTTTAATCTTTTAAATTGCTTTTGTTTGGCCGAATTCTTTCGCGGAAATTATAAACTATTTATTTAAATAAATGTATAAAAATTAAACTAAACAAGCTAATATCTCTCCAAATCAATTTGAGAAGCATCGCTAGAATTTTCAATCCACTAAATATACGCACTAATTTTATCCCATGTTTCGTTATTTTGATCTTACCGTTATTGCCATTCCAAAAAATGCTGTAAATTACTCTATTAAAATTGTTATTGCAAAACTAATTCTATTAATGAAATATCTTTTTACAAATAAACAAGAGCACAAGTAAACAAGAACCAAATTAGACAAAAAGAAATCCCAGTCAACCACATTTCTCTTGTAACTTACACCTCTGTATTCATTTGCAGAGAGTAATTTCATTATTAGCTCACAGCCTGTCATGTTTTCGTATAACATTATATTATTAAAACAGTTTATTTAAAATATTTCCTTTATTTTTAAAGTTAATCATAGCAAATTATATATTTTTAAAAATCCGAAAAAATGACATTAACTAGCTCACAACCAACTATTCGTTCCATTTTAAAAAAACAATTCTACTCTGTAGCTCAGTAACACTACTTCAGAAAGAAAAATTATTCTACGCCAATAGATTCTACATACAATTCTGTATCTAGAACGGTAATAAAATATTTCAAGAAGTTTCCGGTAAACAAACCATGAAGGTGTACTGGAATGAGGAGTTTTTCAAGATTTTGTTATATTTCAAAAATGGTAAAAGGTATCAAACATTAGATTTTTTCCATTACATTTATCTCCGAAAAGTAGATAGCGAATGATCTCATCTTTTATAACAACTAAGATGGTGTAAAATCTCATCAAAAATGAGACACCCTGTACATATAGTAGGCAATAAATTCCATATCTTCCAAACTAAATGTGTTTGGAAAAATTCCGCAGTCAAGTCAACTTTCTTTTTTAATTGCACATACTTTCTTGTATTTAATATAATGTTAACGCCATTACTCTTCCAGTAATAACCTCATCATTGTATTTTTGAAATAGAATATCGTATATATTTATCCATTTTTGGACTCTACTTCACAAAACATTTTCGAAACTCTTTCATTTGTATGACCTGAACACTTTAAGTTGAGAAATACGAGAATTTAAGGTTTAAAATTCAGCTAAAATTTGATAGTATGTTAAAATCAATAATCTGAACAAGAAGCATCAAAAATTTCTTTTACTCATTAATTAAACAAAGTTGTAAGCAATTATAACGAATGCTCAAATTGAAGTTCTCTCAGACTTATAGTAACCCAAACGATAAATAAACTCTTGTTAAACTTTATTAATGGTTTCCTGTGGAACGTGGTTTACTTGTGTTGCAATTCTGTGCTGCAGTTCGTCAAAATTATTGGGCTTTCTTCTATAAGCTTCATTTTTTAAAAGATCCCATCGAAAACAATGCAAAGGAGTGAGATCTGGTGATTTCCGGAGCCACTCAATGTGTCCATGTATACCAATCCACCTTTGCAGGAAAATTTGATCTGCATATCTTCGAACATCTACTGAAAAATGAGGAAATGCACCGTCCTGTTGACACCATAAACTTTTGTCAGCATTTCTTGGATTATTTCTACTAGGAAATAGATTTTTTAAGGTTGCCACAAAATTATGCTTTAGAAAGTTTGAATGTGTTGGTCCATTTACGTCACCCTCAAAAAAAATATAGTCCAATGATTGTGATTCTAAAAATTCCTACCCAAACATTAACTTTCTGTGGGCATTGAGTATGATTTTCTCGCGTCCATTTAGAATTTTCTTTAGACAAGTATCTACAGTTCTACCCATTAACGTTATCTTTTAAAGTGAAAGTCCATTCGTCCGAATAGATTATATTTTTTGCCAAGAAAGGATCGTCATTACATATGGTCATGATTTGTTCGCAAAATTCTATTCTTCGATCCGGAACATCATCACTTAATTCCTGTACAAGATTTACTTTGATAGGATGCAACTTTTCATATAAGAGTACTTTGTATAAAGGTCTATCATTATCCTGACCCATCTGACGAACATTTCTGTGTGGACTAGCATTCATAGAAAGAAAAATGTTTAATTTGCTGTCACTTTCAACAGTTACACGACCTCTTTTTTGGTAAATCTTCTACGGTACCAGATTATTTAAATTTTTGTTACCGTTGTTCGGTTTATATCTGGTCTCCGTGGATACTTATTATTAAATAAACTACGCACTTCTTGTTGTGTACGGATCTTATCACCATAACGAGTCATCGGAAAAACCTTAATTCTTTCTTTTACAGATAAATGTATCGTTTAACTAAAAATAAATGTTAATAATTGACAAAAGCATTCAACATCATAGTTAAATTTTACTAATGGGCTGTTATTGACGTTAGCATCATTTGAGAAGTAAATTACTTATTCAAAAATTCTATTAAATGCTACAAAAGTTTCTAATTCCTGTGACCTTGCGGATTGATTGATTACGATCGCAGAAAGAAAATTGTTTGTATTTATGTGTAGTCAGATAATTCGCCGTGGAGGTCAGGTTCAACGCCTCTCTTCGATCATCTAGCGGAACTCTGGGTGAATTCTATCTGAAAATTACAAGGCAATAAACCTTCGAAAATTATATATTGTTGTGAATATTAATAACACAAATATTTACAGAATTAATTATAGTTAAATGGAAATGTAGAACTTATTTAGGTGACTATAACATAGTCATTGTCGGAATATATTCTACAATAACGGAATAGTTATTCTAGAATTATTTACATTAATAATTATGGTCACGGTTAAATGCAAACTTCGATAAGCATATATTACAACGATGGAAAATAATAACCAAACTATGAATAGATTTCGTGTAATAGTTGCGTTGGATGGAAGGTTCTCATATAATAATTTTAGTTGAAGTTTACTAGTACTGAAATCTTCTTGGAATTTATAAGACACAGGTATCTAGGTGAAATAGTCCAGCTATTCCGGGTTTTATTTATTAACACTTACATGATTACCTAATATTAATTGAATTAACACAAGTCAAATTTCTAATGGTTTTACATAGTTAATAGTTATTCAAGAATTTGAGGCGAGTGCAACACTCTGTGGTTGGTTGAATACTTTTCTTCACTTTTTCTTTACTCATTAAAGAATAGTGTGTTCCCATTTTAAAACTGTTTGGTATGTATTATTAATATTTGAACAAGCATTCAGCTTTGCTATTATTGTATTATTGTCTATTCAATTGTTTTAAAATGATCACACAATTTACGTACTTAATCTTTAAAACATTCCGGTGTTTCCTAATTATATATTCAAATTATATCACACTCCTGGAGAAAAAGAAATTTAAATTAAGTCGATTGAAAGTTAGTTTTATTTTTTGTCCTCGCTATAATATCTTTTTATTCTGTTTTTGTGCACTCTTATGCGTTTATTGTCCACTTGTATAGCCATATTAGGTGATTGATCTTTTTATAACACTATATGGTTCTTTAAACATTGTGTCAATTTTGTTTCTCATAGTGTTCTTTACTAAGACTAATTCACCTATTTTAAATGTAACATCATTTGTGCTCTTTAGACCATAGTTTTATTTTCTTTTAATTTATGATTTATTTAAATTTTGCTTTTGCTTTTGCACAAGCATTTTGAAGCCTAAATTTCAATTCACTTGGATAGTGATAAAAAGGGTGTAGTGGATCAACTGTACTATTTAAATTAGAGGGTATACTCGCTATTTTCCCGTAAACTAATTCGTATCGTGTTTCAGTATTTTCTATTGTATTATATGCGAAACACCAAAAGTTCGTTCAACCGCTCCAATTGTTTTTATACTTACTTATTTGAACTCCTAGATAAGACCCTAATCGTTCATGTGAGTTTTCTGAAGCTCTCAACGTTTGATGGCGATAAGCCGTTGAATTTAATTTATTTATTCCTAGTATTTTGCACGTCGCAGAAAATACTTGTGATAAAAATTCTTTGCCTTCATCTGTTACAATGGTTGTAGGCAGTCCATATTTAGGTATAAAATTATTAAATATGCGTTCATTGGTGCATTTCACTCCTTATTTTATGTTGGATAAGCATCCACAAATTTTGATGTCGCATTTTATTGTCGGAATGTAGGTGAAAGTTTCCTAATTTGAACTACCACCTAAATTCAACCATTCATGTTTGTTCTAAATATGACTGCATTTATGACATCTCTACACACATATATCAAACACGTTGCAAGATTCACTCTATTGCAGATAGTTGTAGTTGTCATCAAATGTTATTTTTATGACCAAATTTGTGTTTTCTGATGTTTTAATGTAATTATTTCCAGCAATAAAATAACGCTTTGTGAAAAATTATGATGTGGTAAGTACCTCACCTTTTGAACTTGTATTTATACTCTAGGTAAAAACATATTCTGTAAATTTTACATTATAACATTCCAAGGTTATAATTTTTCTGTTAGTGCGAAATTTCCTTAATTGAACCACTCACGGTTATTGAAATTGAACTGGTTCAATTTACGAAACTAGATATGAAATGTGTATGTTACACATTTACTATATGTAAATATCAATTTACATTACCATTTAATTACTAAAACCTTTTAGTTATTGAATAGACAGTATCTTGTACACTTATTGCTTAGAAATTTACTTCAGAAAAAATGTATCGTATAAAACGAGTGAATTATGGTCGTTGAATAGAAAAAGATGCAGAAATGGCTATTAGAGCTTATCAAAGTAGCAAAAAAGAATTAAATAAATGCCAAAGAATCTATGGCATTACTAAATCAAGGTTACTAAGACATATTAGAGGTGTAAATAGAATAATCAAAATAAATATAAAGAAAATGGGAAGAACGAGTGTATTTAATGACAGGGCTGAAAGAATTTTGGTTGACTACTTCCTCAAATTTGAAGAGATATTTTTCGGATTCTCTATAAATGATACAAGAAAACTAGCGTTTGAACTAGCTGAAAAACCTGGAAAACATAGACTAAGTCATTCCTTTAACAGTAACAAACATATTGCTGGCAAGAAGTAGACAGCCAGAATGTACATCGCTCGCAAGGTCGCGAGGTTTCAATAAGCGGAAAGTTATGTAATTTTTCGATTTGTTGGAAAAATTAGCTAATAAATATAATATAAATGCGAATACAATTTTCAATGTAGATGAGTATTAGAAAGTGCAAAAGAAAATGCCAAAAATCGCTGGAAAAAGAGGAAAACCCCAAATAGGTGGAATTGCAAGTGGAGAAAGGGGTGTTTAATACAACGGTAGTGTGTTGCGTCAATGCTACCGGTCTGTATATTCCACCTATGATAATATTCAAATGAAAGTGTTATTCTCCAGAACTTGCTAAAGGAGCTCCAGCTGGTTAAAATATCAGGAACGGGATATATGAATACAGAACCATTTTTGAACTGGAACAAGCACTTTGAAAATTTTGTAAGGCCAGGTCCTGATAAACATGTTTTTCTGCTTCTAAATGGTCATTCAACACATAGTAAAAATCTAGAAGCATTGAAGTATGCCCGGAAACATTACATTCATCTTCTTCAATTACCTGCACACACAGTACATCGCTTGCAGCCATTGGATGTAGCATTTCTAAACCGCTTCAAAATTACTACATCCAAGCTCAAGATTCATGGCTGCGTTCTCATGTTAGACAAGCAATTTCACAATATGACGTTGCAGAACTTATGGCTGAAGCATATGGGAAGGTAATAACAATGGGCCGGCTGTAAGTGCTTTTAGGAATTTGGCCAGTCAACAGAAATAAATGCCCGGATTATATGTTTGCTTCTTTTCTTTCACTAAAAGCGAAATATTCCTCTCAGGTAGAAAATAGTACATTAACAAAAAGTAATAGCGCAGAAGAAGAAATCATACAAGCTCAAGACGGTTTGCGAATCCAGACAATACTGCTACATAACATGCAAGAAAGTGAAGATATAACACATCAAAACTACCACCATGAGAAAGAAAACATGGCATTACAACACGACATTTTATTAAATCAATCAGAGCTAATACCCTTAACTTCTATGATATTAGCCCTACCGATTTTAACAAAAGTCTAGAAGATATTTGTCCTTTGCCAAAAAGTAAACAATAAATTAAACAAAACAAATATAAAACAGCGCTTGCAGTTGAACTAACAAGCACTCCATACAAGGAAGAGTTAATGTCAAGGAAGCGAAAAGCTATAAATTTCAAACAAACCGGAGCGAAGAAAACAGAAAAACAAGTTCAAAAAGTGTTTATTCCGTGGGGAAAAGTTCCGCTAAAAACGAAAAAGCCACATTCAAACACTAAGAATAAAAATCTCTCTAAAGATGATGATATGAACCAGTATGATGAAAGCGAAGCAATATGCTTGTATTGTAACGATATTTATGGAAATTCTAAAGTGAAGGCTGGATTCGCTGCGAAGCATGTTATCGATGGGATAACGAAGATTGCACTTGCATTGAAGAATATGAAAGTCTAATTCGTGACCTTTGCAGGGAGTTTTAGAAATTGTTAAGTTACCTCTGACTGTGGTTCAAATTAGGATACCTGAAGTTCATTTTAGGCAATCAGTATCTTAATTTGAACCACTAACACTTAATAAGTTTTTTCTTTTTGTTACAAAATTGTATTGTGTTTTTCTTTTTTAATACTAAAGTACGATTATACTACAACCGTTTCTTTAAACCGATTTATAGAACAGATATGTATAATTATACAAAGGTGGTTCAAATTAGGCAACTCTCCCCTGTTTGTTTTCTTCACTATCTGGTGTTAATGGTCCCGCTAGATCAATATATATTATTTCAAATGCAGTCGATGCTGTATCTGTTTTCTTCAGTGGTTCAATATGTTCTCTGCTGTATTTATATCTTTGACAATCATTGCACTTCCTAATGAATTTTTCCAACATTTTTCTTTAAATGTTTCCAAAAATAGTATTCTTCGATATTCCTATACGTCCTGTTTAAACTTCCATGTCCATGTCCATGTCCATGTGTAACATGTGAAAATCGTTCATTATAAGTTTTTGTGTTGCCAAGTCATTTATTATACTCGTAGTAGAACTTTCAAAATACTTGCATTTATTTATAATCTCTTAAATTCTTTTGAAAGCTTTATATACACCTATATTTGTTTTTGTCAAAATGTCGTTCGATAAATGAAGTATATCAGCGTATTTAAATAAAATATGCTCCATTGAGTTCTTTTCGTTTTTGTTAAGGTTATCATTAGTTATTATTTCTAAAAGTTGTTCAACGCGTTCGGACTTTTCTTGCTTTAATTGTAAGATAACCTCATAATTCTTGAGATCCTTAATTCTTGGTTAAATAGTTTTTAACATTACCTTTTCTTCACTTAAAGAATTTATTTTACATTTGTTTATATATCCTTTAATTATTTCTATATCTAATCTTTTTGTATATTTTTTATCTTCGACTATGTTTTCAATTTCTCGGGCTTGTTTTTTGTTCTATTTTGACCCTTCCTAAATTTACTAGAAAATTTTCAATTTCTTGATTTACCTTTTTTGTTCTCTTTTCAATATTCATATTTCTTCCAACCTTAGTAGTTCACCACTTCTACGTACTTCCTTTTTGATCTTTTTCTCCATTTGATCCCCATATGCTATACCCTATAACTACAGTACATAAAATTATAATTAGTTTACAACCAATTTACGCTAGGCTATATTGAGTCGTTCGCTCATTCTGCGTATCTTTCACTTGGGTTATTATAACTTGCTCTTCCTGTTTGGTCGCCGTATTTCCAGACATTTGTATTAATGGATGGACTTTTTGTTTATTTCTTTGAGAACAGTTTATTTTCATTTATATTTAACTAATTCCTTATAGACGAGGGTTTTGATGTTGTGGAGGGTTAAACTGGCACGGTGGTTCCAATTTCAAATGATGATCTGGACACGAAAAATATTTCTGCTTAGGCGCAATGTATCTGGATTTTTTCAGCGAGTTATTACTGTTGGTGTAATTTGGTTCCCTCGCTATCCTCAGGTAACCAAATATCAATCGAAATAATGAATAGAACCTGATTTAAGCGCGCTGAAGAAGATAATAGGGGTACCATTGGCTAGTAAAGTCGTAGCAACCGTACTTTGGGATGCTTGTGTAATAATTTTAATAGGCTACCTTCAAAACGGTAAAGTATTAACGAAGAGTATTATTAATCATTGCTTTACTAGCTGACAGAAATAATCAAACAAAATCGGCTGTTTTTAGTGAAGCAAAAGTTTTATATCCCCACAATAATGCACTGATACATTATTCAGCTCTTACAACAGCAAAAATATATGAATTCAATTTCAAAATACGTTCACATGCCCCATATTCATTCTACTTGGTGTTTTCTTACCTTTTATATTCCCAAACACGAAAACTTGGTTTGCTGGCATAAAATTTTCATCCAATGAAGAAATCAGGACAGAAGTAGACACGTATTTTATTGGCCATTATAAATCTTACTTTATCTAATGTATAAATGTCTTGAATATTGGCAGAGCAAAAATATTCAGTTGAAGGGGCTATGTTGAAAAATAAAATATTTTTTTCCTTTAAAAGCAACAAATGGTTTGGTTTTTTCCTACATGTTGAACTGCCTTTGTTCCTAAATGGATTATTGAATTTAGAAATGGTCAGTAAAGCTTGGAATATGATGCTTCTAGTGATTTCCAAAGAACATCAACGGCGCCTGAAGTCTTTAGGTAAGTCAATGATATAGTATTGCAGAATTGTCGATTAAAAGTCTTTAATATTGCTAAGGAAATACGTCACATAAATGTGTACATCAAATATTAACCCAAAAACTGGACCTAGGAAGCTTTCTGCTCGTTAAGTACCGCATTTGTTGACTCGTATAAAGAGCGTTAGGCCGTTAAAGAAGTATACAATAAAGTATATGCTTCGCACAGTAGATACAGACTAAACATGGATTCGTTCTATAGTTCAAGAACCAAGCAACGGAAACATCATGATTTGTCAGCAGTAAAAAATAAATTATAGATAAAGCTTGTTAGAAAAATAGACATTGGTTTTCTGAAATATTAAAGAGATATTACTATTTGATTATTTTCCTTTGTTTGGTCAATTTTTCGATGGTAAAATTCAACGAATTAGAATAAAATTTGCTGACATCCCCATTGTTCTCCAATATTTATTTCCAGCGATTTTTCTTTCTTTCCAAACCTAAAAACGTTTTCAGGCGACAGAGGTTTGCAACAGATGAAAAGTTAAAGGAGCGGTTATAAAACATTTCGCAGACCTCGAAAAATTATACTTTAGAAATACCACATACATTGATTTTAAGGGAGAATTTGTACATTGAATACTAAAAATTATTTCAAAATTATATAAATAGTTTTCTTTCCTATTGCAAGTGTTTCCAAATTTACCTCATACCACTGAATTCTTTAAAGTGTAATTTAATCGACATTATTGAGGTGTCCCAGTTGTATGAGTATAGTTGTTCCAATATACTATGGTTTCCGTTTAATACGCACCAGTAGATATCAATTGATTTTTTTTGCGAGAGTTATGCGTGTTTTTAGTTGTAAGTATACCAATAAACAGTGTTCTTTTACAGGTATTTTATTTAATAAAACTTCAATTTAAATCTTGCTTATTTTAAATTATATTTTGACAGAAAAATGGTCCTCTAGATATACTGCAAATATTGTACTACAAAAGAATAATGTTGGTTAATGTAACACATTAAATAATTCAGTGATTGATAGAGTCTTGTATAAAAAAGGCTTTTCTATAACTGCTATATGAGGTAAAATAAATTTTATTGCCGTCGTTTAAAAGTTGTTTGTAACTGTATTTTGTATCACATACATGTACAGATGTAGTGAAGTGTTCGATTATTTAACATTAAGTAACTAAAATTACTATTTACAGCTTTGCTCTGGCTTCCCGAATTAAAGCAATATTTGTAAATATGACTTGATAAAAAAGTGTATGTGATTTATCGGTTGTTCCATAATTTATACTGTATAGTTCGTGCTAGAAATGCTTTATAATATTTCAGTCGAACAAAATTTCAAAATGAATTAATTTCATATTTATTTATTATCAATTTAAAAGTATTACAATATTTAACGTTCCTTTAGGACTACAAGGAGCGGTTTAGGTTCTGTCCAAGTAAATTAGTTATTTTGAAACTAATTCTTCATGTTCGTTCCATAACAAGCTCATTTGCACTAAAACTTCTTTAATTTAATTCGTTGTAGAGATACGTCTTCAGCTTACTAAGTAATACAACATAAGGGCAGAGAGAACATTTATCCTGTTACTTTAAAATTACTGTGCAGCTAGCTGTAACTGTTTGAATATTAATTAAATCGTATTTGAATTGTTTCAGTATTCGAGATGATGCAGCCAGAGGTTGTACGCAATCGTGTTTTATTAATCTTTGATAGTGTCTCTGACACGTGCTTTGAAACCTGATGAAGGGGGGAACATAAAGAATACGCTACTTTTGGTGGTTATAGACTTGCTAACACTGTTGGCATCTATAATTAACTATTTAGCACATAAGAAGAGGCGGTAGTTTCACACAATCTGATGCTAACAGTGGTGTTTATCTTAGCCGATGTCTTATGTTAACAGGCAACCGTGCGTTCACAGATAGCGTCTGATCTGAATGCGAACGGTCTATGCCTTCATTAACAAAGTCAAAGCACGCGTCACTTAACATGCACCTATTAGACATCCTGTCACGTTGATGAAAATTGATTCGCCCTTCTGATCTTCTATAATATAATCTTTACTCGCTTCAACACAATAACGAAAACCTTAACAAGGGATATAGCAGCTGCAATGCATTACCTTCCTATTTCCTTGGATTACATCAAGGGTGTTACTTCTGAAACAGATGCATAACTAATTCCGGAGGCAGCTATAAAATGAATTTAACTATAAATAGTGTAGTTCAGACTGGATTTTAAGTCAACACACAACACACAATATAAGATAAATAAATTACAGGATACAAACTTACTTTGTAATCCAATTAAATTATGCCGTATTATGCTGCCAGACTTTCTTCGTTCCAACTTTACTATTTCTGGACTTTTAGAATACTTTGGACTCGTTTCCAAAGAAACAAAGCCATTCTTTTATAATATAACTGAATTGAAAGGAAGAAAAACCTATATGACAATTTTGCGTTGCACAGCAGCATTGCCACTGGGGAAATAGCGTTCTTTATTTGTATATCGATTTAAAACGTGAAAACGTAACACAGTTCTTAAATATCATTTCATTCTTGCCTGCTGTCATATTTATTTGAAATTGAACACTAACAGTTCAAATTATTTTTTTTCTTCATGTGGTATTGAAATCGTTTACTGCTACATTAGGCTTTTCTAAAGGATTCCATTTCAATTAAAACTTCTTTAGATAATTACATTATTTATAATTGAACTATCTATCTTTATTTTTAATATACTGTTGAAATAGTTTTTAATCTTATTACGGCAGTTTTTCAAACCAGTTTTGTTTAATAATTTATAGGCTGTGTTTAAGTCATGAGCTGAAACTTACAAGCATTCTAATTTTAATCATTAATGTCTCATTTTTTGCATTATCACACTCTCAAGTAATTTTTCACTGGTTATTTTATTTTTATAGATGTGAAACTAGGAAGGTAAAGCCTTTCGTATCTGTTATAAGCATAACATTAATGAACATCTTGTTCATTGTGGGTTTTTTATATTTATTTACCACTTTACCCTTGAGCGCAGCTGTTTGCAACAACATTCCATATCCGAATTTCGATGCTCTGACGATTAGATGACGACCAAATTGCATATGTGAGTTGTATTACGCTAGCACAACTCTGATGTGGAATTTGGTCATTGGTCCATTTTTCTACAAAATGATACCGGCCAGAACGTAATAGTTAATGGTGACCCCTAAAGGGCCTTGATTACTGACTTTTTACTTTCTCTACCTATATGAAATATAGAATAGAGAAAGTATTGTTTTTGTCCAAAATTTTCGATTTCAAAATTTTAGTGGAAATACACGTTTTGGGGCTCCCTGAGTTCGAAAAACATGTTTTTAAAAATTGGTCTATCTCTGTGTGTGTGTGTGTGTATGTGTGTGTGTGTGTGTGTGTGTGTGTGTGTGTGTGTGTGTGTGTGTGTGTGTGTGTGTGTGTGTGTGTGTGTGTGTG
>JAHWXV010086027.1:0-10190 GCA_024586415.1 Phrixothrix hirtus
CTTTTACAGATGTATTTTCCAAATAAAAAACAATAAAATATAAATAATGGTGTGCTTCGATTATTCGTGTTTTCAATTATCCGGCAAACACCCGGTCCCGTCCGAGCCAGATAATCGAGGTTTTACTGTACTTAGCAAACATACTTTAAAGGTAATTATGCATGAATTAGAAAAACAAATCAGTAGTAACTTTCAATGCTCACTTAACTAATAAAAAGAATAATTTTAAATTCAATTAAAGAAAATTACACCTTTTACAAATTGCATTAAAGATCCGTTCGAATCACAACAATCTAACGTAGAAATTATTAACTATTTATAATTATTAGCAATTTTAT
This sequence comes from Phrixothrix hirtus, assembly GCA_024586415.1. Lineage (NCBI taxonomy): Eukaryota > Metazoa > Arthropoda > Insecta > Coleoptera > Phengodidae > Phrixothrix > Phrixothrix hirtus. The sequence continues at coordinate 339 of JAHWXV010086027.1, forward strand.
ATGCAATTGTTTTAAGTTTGTACGCCATTGTACTACGAGGATCGTCCAGAAAGTAAGGAACGTTTGCGCATCACACGCAGCGCCGATCCCTCATCACCGCGATTGAATCTGTACCAAGCAGCATCGTTACGGTGAGGCCACGCTTGTTTTGTGATAATTCAAAATGGCTATGCGAATAGAAAATCCCGCCAAATGTGAAGTGAAACAATAAACTCAGCGGCCTACATTGAAAGTTTGAAACGCCTTCGGCGCACCAGTCAGTACAAAAGGCGAGGAATGTTGTCGTCAAAGGTGGTTTTGACCCATGACAATTCTCGACCTCACATAGGAAGAACTTCAAAGATTTAGGTGGGAAATCTTCGGGGATCCTCCTTATAACCCTGACCTGGCACCAAGTAATTTCTATTTGTTTCAGAAATTGAAGGAGTTTTTAGGTGGAAAACAGTTTGACAACGACGAAGAGCTCAAAGAAGCAGTAACATCATAGCTCCGATCTTTCGCGGCTGAAGAATACAACATCGGTATCGAAAAACTGGTTACACGATACAAGTGCCTTGACAGCTATGGCGATTACATCGAAAAATAGATTAAGGAGCTGTGATGTAAATAAAGTTTTGTGATGGTATCTTTTGTTTTTTCTTAGTTATAACAAAACGTTCTTTACTTTCTGGACGAGCCTCGTATATGAAATCTTTAAGATAGCGTCTTGACTGAAGTCTAAATTTAATTACCTTAAAAACATTTTGAAAGGTACAATTGAAAGCATACTTTTCAAAGTATTCTTAATATAATTAATTTAACAGTCTACTCAAGATGTTTTATTAAAGATTTCATTAAGTACAAAGGTGGTACAAACTTTCCTTTTTAAAATTGCATGTGAAACTGCTATTATAAATATTTAAAATAATGTATGTACATTGGGTTGCCGGTTATTCGAACAGACCCAAAATGTGACTATTTATAGGTTTACATTTAATTTGTAAAACAAAAACATTATATAATGACTATTAACATATTAAATCCAATCTAATTCTGCAAAAGAAATGGCTCTGGTTCTAAGATTTTCACCTAAACATAAAAGTCAATGCAGATCATTTTAGAACAATATAGACGATATATTATAAATGTGATGTAACAATGTAACGTATTACGTAAAATGGAGCTGCATTCTATTCGCATATATAGTTAACAATTGCCTGGGCTTAACAATTTAGAGAACTTAACTAGTGGACAATTCATGTTTTAAATTATTATGCGCAGTAGCAGCGAGTTCACTTCAAATTAAAATTGTACTAGAAATTTGGGCAAAGATCAAGTGTTGGTTTTTGTCCATGATGCAATTAACTACTGGTCTTTGTGGCCGATATTGTAATTCTAGCACACAATTATGAAATTTTTATTTTTAGAGTAAATTCCTGTCATGATAAAAATAGAATACCGAAGTATGCAGAGTCGGTTTCTAAGAAATGTTGTTATTGGCTCTAACTGACGCGACGGTTCATTAATTCATTTAGATTTATCTTCTAATAGTAATGTAACAGGAACTACAGCAATATAAAACAAAAAAATATAATCTAAAGCTTTACAATCAACGTGGTATCAACCCATGTCGATGAACCTCATTTTGTATTAAAAATAATGAACATAATAGAGATTAATAGGATGGCTATAAATCTTTTTAGACAAGATTTAGTACTGACTTATTTAATTATCTTCAGAGCTGAATAATTGTATTATATAATAAAAATGTTACACTGGATTATAAACATAAATTATTGTTTATTTCTGTAGAACATAATCGCAGTTAATTCGTGACACAATCAATGTCAATGTCTAGTTACTTCTAGTTTTAACTAATTGTAAGGCAGTATCTTCACAGCCATTTAAAAACTCCATTTTACAAATAAAGTTTATAAATAATTAAATAATGTTTATCACAACATGTCTGAATAAAATAAGATCTTAATTGTTTTTTATAAAAATAAAAATCTAAAATATATTGCAATGTTATTTAAAATTATCAACATTTTATTGATAATAAGTGATGGTAATGGTATGGTGATTCATGTACCAAATTAGTTCCTAATTTAATCGAACAACAAAATTAAAAATAACATTAATATCACTATATGCAATAGATAAATATTTGTTTACTACATTATGGAAACAATAAATACGTTTACAGTTATTATTCGGTGCAAGTGATAAAAGCTTTGATTTATTTTCAGTTTTACCTTAAAAAACCCTGTATTTCAATTTCTTATGTTAGACAAACCGGAGATATTTAAAGAGTTGATTTTTTCAACATGTTTCCGGCTACATTATTATTTAAAAGCCGATCTGTACGTGTATTTTTGCGTTTTTCTAACATTTGTTATTGAGATGTCGAAAGTGTAGAAATTTTCTGAAATAAATCTAGTAGAAATGCCTTTTTAAATTTTTTTTATGTTGTAATGCATTCTTTTATTTTTAAAAGGACAATTGCCATTTTTATTAATTCAAAATGGCGAGAAACTTTACTCAAACTGAAAAAGCAAAAACTACAACAAAATTAGTGAAGCTTGATATACTGTCGAAATTTGACTGTAGTAGATTTCTATGAGTAAAATTGTACATGTACTTTGTTTTGTGGTTTGAGACTTCGGGATGCGGAAATTCCTTTAGACCTCTTGGCTAAACTGCTTAGTCATTTCGCAATGCCTACTAGAATTTGACAAATCTGAAGGTGTTCCACCGTGCCAAACATCACATCGACACGAGAAGGCATGCTTTTAAAAGTTTTCTCCGCTGAAAAATTTACTTACATCGATTAGGTTTGAACTCGCGTCCCTTGGGACAAACATGCTAACCATTACATTGAACGATGCCGACATGTTAGTGTTTTGAGGACAAATTGAATTAACTGCAAGCATGTGTAAACGATCAATTTAAATGGCTCAAGTATCTCACAATCGTACAACAAACAGTGCACCATTTTCTCACAAATTAAGATTTTTCATTTAGCCTTTTTAAGTTAAAGTTTTGAACAACACATCGCGAATTTTGAGGTCGCCTTGCCTATGCGCGATATAAAGAAAATAGTGTACATGCTTGTAACAGGTGATAGGAGACATCAGTACAAAGAAAAGAGTCTTATACGACAATAGTCCAAAACCTAACGGTTTTCCCTAAAAAGGTTAATAAAAATCAAAACTTTATCACGGCAGAATTAAACAACTAATGAATACTTTTAGTCGGGAGTTGTCCAAAAAATAGTTCTTAGTATACACGACAAAATATTTAATACAATTTCTCGATAAAGTTAATCGTTTTGCCGGAATTTAATAAAACGTATTACATATAATTATAAATTCTACTACACAGGAAACGTGGCAACGCTGTAAGTTCAGGAAGCGTCATTCATAAACAGGTGAAATAAATACAATGTTATTAGCTTACTACTTAACAGAAGGCCGTAAATAGCAGTATATTAAAAAAGAGAATTTTGTTATCCATTCAGTTTGACTGATGTCGATTTTGTTAGCTGTTGAATAGATTTAAGGTGTACATAATTCCGTGATGCGCAATTTGATAATTTTTGCTCCCGGCGAATATCCAATGCGTTACGCTATCTAGGATTATCATTTGTTATAAGATGAAATTTGGGAAATGTACGTAAACTTCCATCGTATAACAATAAAGGAGCTCACTTCATTTCTTGGGATTTCGAATCTTACTATTCAACCTAGCTAAACATAATCTAGGATTAATTATCCGAAGTGCAAGTTTATTTAAATTTCCTGTGCCAAACTAAATTCTAATTTAACAACAAAAAATACGACCATTCGCTTTATTTTATTCATTCTATTGTAAGAATTAATGTATTTTGTTTACTAATACTGATGATTTTTTCAATTTCCAGTTAAATTTATCCGCTAGGTAATGAATTGTTGTGTATTGTTTTCAGTGTACGATTTCTGGATGCTGCTTAAACCCTCAATTACTTTTATAATGTATGACCCTAAACAAATTTGTACGGCATAGGTGCCAGCTATATACCTTCTCTCGCTGTAGGAGGCTATTTAGATAACAGGGTTAGTACGGCCGAAATAATTTAAATCCAAAGTTGACTAAGTGCAATAACTTTAATTTTCAATATCTTGCTAAATATCGGACATAGCGCAAAAAGTTATGCCATCTTTTTTGGTCCATTTCCGAATTCCTACCACCTGTTACATGAACGTAAACAACTTTCTTTACACCATGTATACATGTATTTATAAGTTGTAAAATACTAAACATAATACACGTATATAAAAAGAAAAAAAATTCTGTTCACTACACTATACCGCCGTATATGTTTTCGGGGTTGCTGGATTTGAATCCGTTAAAGCCCATCTCGTCGCCAAAAAAAAGCTACAAAATCGATAAAACGGCCCTTTTTAAGTTGAGAAATAAGACCTGTTTTCAGGGCCGCTGAATCCGAACGCGCTGCACGTTAAGCCCCATCATGTTACCATTCGTCCCAAACCTGAGAAATACCTCAAAATCACTGAAACAGCGCCTAAAGCTGTAAAATGAACATTCGCGACTGAAAGCTGTAATCAATAGCCTACTTATATGTTTTGAGAATATTGAATTTGGATTTTGAAGTCGGAATAACCTTAACAGGCTAAAATTCCTCTTCAATCCCAAATATTATCGTAATTCTCGGTTCAATTTTTTCCTATGATACCTAACTCTTTTATCTTCAAAAGATCTACAGAGAGGCTTTCTTTTACGTTTAACTGCCTTTCGTACATTTTTTCTTTTCAAAATCCAACAGTAGCCAACCATCATATTTATTCCTCATCTCTCTTGATACCGACGCTCCATTATTTTTAGATCTTGCTGAAATCGTTCTTCTTGTTCCTCACTATAGTGTCCTAAATTCATTGGGAAATAATGGAGATGAGAAATCAAAAAGTGCAGGTTGAGATTCAAACCTTGTATTTTTCCAAAGTTTTTCATTATCCACTACTATTTTATTATTACCCAAAAAGTTCTCTACAACTTTCTTAAAACTAATCTACGCAGCCCTCTCAATTTGATTTATTAACTTGATGAAATTCTCATCCTTCAACACATTGCGAATTTATGGTCCATCGAGAATCCCTCTCTCAGTTTTGAATGAGATATTCCTTGGAATTGTTTTCCTAAATACTCAAAGTATTTTCCTTTTTCTTTGAAAGCCTTACAGAACTTCTTCTTTAGATTAAGCTTTATATGAAAAGGCGGGTGCAATATTTTCTTTGAATCAACTATAGGTTTAACAATGATTTTGTTTCAACCTGGTACAAACGAAATTCTCTTTGGCTATATTTTCTCAGTATAGTGATTGTCACGATCTCGTATATGCCATAAACATAAGAAGCAAGAGAAATTTGTAAAGCCTTATTGTTGGCCTATCTTGTTCAAAATTTTAATATCGCACAAATTTGTCACTAATGTTCTGAATATCTAATTTCCTCTTAAAAGTTTCATATTATTGTAATTCTTTTTCGATAGGGGCGAAACTGCTTTCACACTCCGCTTAGATGAATCGGTGAATAACTTCTACTCGTCTCTGTAAAAATTTGACGTCAGTTTTTTCATCAATTCATGAATATCATGACAATACTTTTTGAAATGTTTTTCTCCATTTTAACAATAGCCGGTATTTATACTTTCTGATAACAAGTTATCATTCTTCAAAACAGACGTCACAAATTTTGTTCTATCTTTAGCTAATCCTAGATTTCTAACATCATTCAATTCCTCTTGCGTGAAAACTTTAGGGGCCTTCTTTTTTGATCACATGGAACGTGATCATCGTCAAAATCACTTCTTTCCATTTCATCAGTGATATTATTTTCTACTTCAGAATGTTCGCTAATTTCAAGGTTTCTTGAGGAGAGTAGGAACTCGCTATTTCAACTTCAATATCCCTCTTATCAGCTTTGGGTGATACTATTGGCTCCGTAACAGTGAGAATATCTGTGTAAGCAATAGTTTTTTTACTTTTTCTATTGAATCGAGTTAGATTATTCATGCAGAAGTAACAATCTTCATTACGTAACGGTTCTTCCCAAAGTGTGGATATAGTAAATTTCACTCTTTTATCTTTAATATTTTCTCAACGATGGAGCATTATATAACAACCATTGCAGATTCTGTGTGGCGCCCATTTTTATTTCTTGCCCTATGTGAAATATAGATAAAAGAGACAGTATTGTTTTTGTCTAAAATTTTTGATATCGAAATTTTACTAGAAATACGTTTTCTGGTCCTATAAGTCCGAATATCGTGTTTTTAGAAATTGGCCTGAATGTGCGCCAAAGTGTATGAACAGGATATCTCGAAAATGTAAAGACACAGATAAACAAAATTTTATATTTAAGTTTTTAGCCATCCTGACACGTAACGGTAATATTTTGATTAAAAACGAACAATCGAAAGTGGTTTACGCAATTTTCTTGAAAACAACTCCGATTTTTTTAAGCTGGCCATGTTTCCTACGCTTGACGCTATTTTACATGCACTAATTGGTCTTTGTAAGAAAATTCGTTGAAGCGAGTTGTCGCGGAAAATCTCAGGGGCTAAGCGGCGTTTTACGTGTTTATTAATTTAGATAGGTGACCTTTACAATTATAGCTCTCAAAATAAACATAAATAATATTTTAATCATTTGTCAATGTTGTTTGTATATCTATAATGCGTAAGAGAAAGTCGTATGTTGTCTCACGCCAGATTTTTTATCTATATTTGATATATCAAGATAGAAACACTCTTTGTAAATGCTTTTTATTTTCGCGAAAATTACTTTATAATTCTTTATGGTATATTCGCTACATATGTAGCACATTTGGAGGTTGAAATTCCAACATTAACTTGTGATAGAAAGGTATTGTACTTCTCAAGTTTTTTAGGTTGCATAGTGATACAGAAAAACCCGTACGTTAGGGATTCTGGTCTAATCACAGGTAAGACACCCGTCCCTCATACTTAGGCATGGGGGTTTTCAGCCATTGACGAGGACAATGTCAATTTGTTGACGAATACACTATGGCTTCATCCTTACACAGTACGGTGACGAAATTTTAAATAAAATTTTCCTTGGCTTCTCAGTTTTCCAAAAAAATCTTTAAAAATTCCCTGATCTTCTAATTAACGTTAGATAAAGTTGAAAAAACGTTAATTTTATTTTTTTTTAGATATAATATTATTTACCTAACTAGTAATCATTTTTAAGCGACTTTAAAACGAATTAATTATACAGCGTCTCTCGAAAATAAGAGACACTACCTTAACAGCAGATACATCTCAGTAGGTACGCCAAAAAAGGTATTTAAATTTTGTATTGTTACACTGTGTTGCATAATAAAATGAACATTGTTTTATAATAATAAAAGGTTACATTGATATCTATATTGAGGTGTTAGTATAGCACCAAATTATAGAATAATTTAAAAATATGAATTAATTCCCCAAATAACTACACTCGGACGAAGTTGGCAACGGTCCAGGATAAGTGCATATTGAATTCAAGTAGAAATCGCACAGAGCCACTGCGTTCCGCAGTGCACAAAGTGGAACAAGCTATTAATCCAAGAATAAGGTGTGGATGTTTACCAACAATCGTTGGTGGAACTGAAAATTGCTACCTCTAAATAATCCATGGAAACTCTTTTGCCTAAATTGATTGATGAACATCCAACACGTAGCGATAAGTACAGCAAACAAAATTTTTTAAAAGAACATGGTTTAACTATATTCAAATATCCTCCCTCTAGCTCTGATCTGATTTCCTTGAATTGTTTCCTATGAAAAAGGTTAAATTAAAAGGGCAACGGTTTCCTAACGATACCCAATTAAAACTTGGGATTTGGCATGCAATAAAATATCAAATGAAACATGGATGAAAAGTTTAGTGAATAGTTTCATCGTATGGAGATATAGCAAATGATGGAAGGTAGTCTGAAAAATTATGAAACAAAGGTACGAAATCACAAAAAGAATTCGCGAGAACAATTCCTACTGTCAAAGATATGAATTAACATACTTTCATACATATTTTAACGTCTAACCTAACTCAAACTGACGACAACGACCTTTACGATTAGTTAAAGCATTTTCAAAAGTTTTTATAATTTAATACGCACTTCTCAACATCTAACCTAATTTTAAAGATAAATAAAAAGATTTTCTTTTCAAGGTTCTAATTAAATCTAATAAGTCTTTAAAATCAAACGTGTGTTATTGAGTTAGACGACGTCAATTGATATTTTTAGTATATTTATTCACAACGTCCATTTCTTCCTGTTTTGGTAATAATATACAAGGCGAATTGATTGGAATTTTCGCATAAGCAAAACCAAAAACGGTTACCACAATTTTGTTTGACAATAGTTCTCTCAATTTTGCTCATAAAAATTCTGTTGATTCCACATTGTGAATTTTTTAAAAAAAAACATGTCAATAAAAATCTCAATTTTGATGAAATTGGCGATTTAATATCTATTTTTGCAAGGAAATTTATGTGGATAAGGTATATACATTAAAAGATCATTTCCTAGATTTCTGAATTTAAAAAGAAGAATAGATATCAAACCTGAACACCGTGTTAGTGAAACCGTTTCTGTGTCCACTCCTGAAAAAGTTGACATGCATCGCATGAATTTGGGGAATCGACAAATAGATGAGACTAACATTTCTACAAACGTGGGTTCATAACCTAAATTATGATTTAAGTATCAGAAAATTATCTAATCGAAAACAATTTAGAGTGACAACTTCCAAGTCACTTTGCTACTGTGTTGAGGAGAATCTTCAAATTTTTCAAACGGTGGTTTCTTTCGTTCAAAGATACTTGTGTCCAAAATTCGACAGAAAGGTCTTCGCATCAATGTTTGGGGCAAGGATGTAGAAGAGATAAAACTGTGACGAGGAGCACTTTTAAATTATAGGTAGGTTTCCTTTCCAGAAAAAACTACGGAGAAACGCCTTTTCTTACAGATCAATACTGATGCTCATGAGTTGATTGTGTTGCAGAAAATTGATGAAGTTGACTTTGAATTCATTAAGCCGCATTGCACTATCTATTTCCAAAACAATTGTAAAATCTACAAGCGAAGAAGTTCTCGTTAAATAGAACAGTAAAGTAGTGCTTTGCAAACCAAAATAAATATTTTTTAATAGTTGGGAGCTATTTTATAAGCGCTGCGCTAAGCGTATCGAGTTACAAGTTGATTACGTCGAGTAAATAAAAATATGATTTGAAATGCAATCACGTTTTCCAAATAGGCTAAAAATGTATCAATACCTCCATGTAATGCGATTTCTTCTTAGTGGACAAAATAAATTTATTTTACAGTTAGTGTGTAATAATATAATAAATGGGTATGTTGTATTAAAGTTTGCAAAATATTTTAATTGTATGTCGATTTAATTCTTCACACGTGAATTTAAGAGTAAAAAAATAAATATTGTCATAGAATTTGAGGCATATCTTTTTGGGAGTTGTTACAAGATTATAAATAAAATATGTAACTCTTATTATCTAAGCCAAAGTCAAAGATGATTTCAATGCTTAAGGAGGAACAACGTTTAGAAGTTTGTTGACGAGAATTAACGTGCACTGATAGAGTAAAATTCGATAGACGATCTTCAATGGTCCACCAGTATTTAAAAACTATAGGAAATGTTTCTTAATCAGGGCAAGGTGTTACATAGGGATTGTCAGGTATGAATTTAATATATATATAGGGAATTTACTTTTTGGTTTAAAATTAATATAATTATAATGGTTATGTATATTTAGATATTAAAAAGATTTATAAAAATTCATTCCCTGAC